>JAMPIV010000279.1:0-119109 GCA_024509875.1 Oreohelix idahoensis | reverse complement strand
CGCTAACTGAACGTGCCAAACCTTTTACACAGCTTTTTCTACACCTAGGGGTTTATTCCAATGGAATTTCATGCCTTTTGGTCTTATGAACGCCCCTGCTACATTCGTACGCATGATGCGGCGAATTCTCGCATATCGTACAGATGTCATAGCATACCTAGATGTTATCTGTCTATTCAGTGATTCCTGGGAAGATCACTATTTGGGTTTATACGAATTACTGTCTACTCTTCGCGAGTATAACTTGACTGCAAAACCCTCTAAAGCCTTTATAGGATTTAGCGAGATTTCTTTCCTAGGTCATCGGGTTGGTCATGGTCTTTTAAAGACAGAGGACCACAATGTTTCAAAAATACTTAACATTTCGGTCCCTAAAACGAAGAAACAAGTAAGGAGTCTATTAGGTTTGATCCAATTCTACGGACGATTCATTCCGAATCTGTCCTCCATTATGGCACCGCTTTCTACTTTATTGAAGAAAGGGTCGCCTAATCTGATCCGCTGGTCTAAAGAATGTCAATCCTCATTGGACCAGGTTAAAGCCCTATTTTCATCTCCACCTATTCTTAGGTTACCTACTATTGAGAAGACTTTTGTTCTTCGAAGTGACGCCTCGTCAACTGGGATTGGAGCAGCACTAATGCAGGAGTATTCTGATACTCTGCATCCGGTGATGTATATCTCTAGGAAATTAAATGCTGCAGAAAAGAATTACTCGGTTTTAGACCGTGAGTTATTGGCTATGGTATGGTCTATTCTGAAGTTACAAAGATTTCTTCTAGGCGCACATTTCATTGTGGAAACCGACCAGAAAGCGCTTACTGCTATTCAGAGCAAAAACTTGAAGAGCTCGAGGTCCACTCGTTATGCCATAGCTCTTCAACCATTTCATTTCTCTTGTTAATTTTATGACACGTGGTTCGGATAATGTGATGGCAGACATTCTGTCCAGATGCCCACACGATTCCACATGATTCTTCTGTCATATATATATTTCCTGATATACAGTCCAATATTATAATGACATGTTAGTAGATTTTTTCTCACTTTTTTGGGGAGAAATTTATAACATTGTACCATGTAATTATCTAAGAAGGCTTAGTTAGTGATATACGGGCCAAAAGATCACTCGGCCACATTTAGATAATATATTTGCATAATTGTATTAAGAGATTTACCAGTTGTCTTTAAGATTTGTGTTATTGATATTTTCGCAGCACATCAGTGAAGTCTGCGAGATTATGTCCATTGTGGAACATTGAGGATATCAAGTCCTGTCCTAGATTGGGAGCGGATGATGTCCACATCTTCTTCTATTGATTGTTTTATGTCAACGAAGAATAACATTGTATTAGTTATTAATTACTGATGCATTATATAATGTAATAATATAGTGCGGTATATTAGTATATTACACCGCTATTTGCACAACACATTGTATGATATCATAATGATATATTTAATTTCATATATTGGTATGAGAGTAATTTGACTTTTATTATGATGTTGCCATCATTGTGGCGTGTGTTGGTGGCACCTTCCTGGAATATATACGCGAAAACTTAGATACATTTTTTCTCTAAGGACCTGAGATATGATCTCAGTTTCGCTCCATGCGTTGAGCTAGTTTGTTAGGTATATATCCGCGCATCATACGTGCGTTAGGAGCCTAGATTTTTTCCGGCTCCAGGATTTAAAAAAAAAATGTTTCATTTTTTTTCCCGGGAGGGTGCGGTAATGTTACGCACAAATAATTACTTTTTCCAAAGTCTTTGTATGATCATTTTTCGTATGTATGATCATTTTTTGACTGAAAGGTGTATTATGTTTTTTACAGTCAAAGGGACATAACCCGAGATATCGAGACTACAATTTTTTATGAGTTTGCCTTCTCTTGTATAGAGACACGTTCGGTCTATAATTTCTTGAACGAAGCGTGACCATATCTCCTTATTTGGTAGTATCAGTCAACTGTTGTAGATGTCTGAAACCTGTCTTAACGCTTCTGTTCATGACCATAAAAGGCGCGACTGTGTAAGACTTTTATCTCGAATGTTCTTAGAATCGTCTTATGTGAGCGGCGACTCAGAGATTGGAGTTCTGCGCATGTCAAAACTGGTAGTTCGTTTGGTGTGTTCCGCCCAGCTCGGGAGTTTAGAAATGGTCTGAGCAGCGAGCGGACGCAATGTGCGTCTTGTGATTTTCTGAGGGAAATACATTGTCTTTGTGAGTTAGTTAGCTAACTAGACTATTTCCCAGTATTATTCAAGCCTGCCTGGAGGCATATGTTCGTGGTTGATTTCCGAAGAAAGGTAATTCCTCTTGTATCGAACTTTATGCTATCATCTAGAAGTTCGTCATTTTGTGGCTCCTTGCTCGCCTGTGTGATTCAAAATGGAGAGGTACTTTGACTAGGATTTTCGCCACCGGTATCTTTATACCTGAACTAGTTATATATATATGGGTCGCTCTAGACCAACAAGACTATTGTCTGTGTTCCAGGATTCGTTATATCAGAGATCACGTCCAAGTCAGATGGTTAGACTTAGGAAGGTTATAAGGGTCGGTTGACCTGTATTCCATGTATGCTATTCACGTGCAGACAGTAAACGGACTTATTGTACACATCTGATCTGCTAGCATCAGGAAGGGAGCATTTATTATTGTCTATGAACATTGATGATCTGCAGCTGACACTGTTGCAGAAGTTATATGTATGAACCTTAGGCACCCAGATCTGTGCTATATATATATATATATTATATAGATATATATATATATATATATATATATATATATATATATATATATATATATATATATTATTTATACAGCTTCATGAACCAGAACTTTATGATATCGAATATACAGAAGCTATCTGTTTACAATAGAACTATTGAGTATTGAATCCTACATGACTATCAGCTAATATGATTTTGAATGCTGCATTCGTTAAACTATGTTGGTGATGACAAAATATCATGACTGTTTTGTGGCGTGCAATAAATGGTATAAAACATAAAGCGAAGTTACCATTTTCATGACTCTACACATCATGTTGCCTGTGTTGTACCCTGTGAACTGTTCTACTGCAACATACACAGCAACACTATAAACCAGAGAAGACACCTACATCTTGCACTTTTATACCAGGTGTCGATAGGGGTGGTGATTTGTCGTCAGCCTAAATCCACTTTTGGTGGTCAGACCCTTTGGCTTATCATTCCAGTTAAATCCACCCTTATCATTTTTGGTGGCCAATTGTTGGTTTACTCTGGTACCAGCTATCAAGGGGGTCAACAAACCCAGACATCATCATCAAGCTTTCAACATTACAGTTTCAACTCATCACCTCAATGTTTGATGAAAGATTTTGAAAGTACCCGGCGTTGCTGAAAGTTGGAAATTGTTTCAAAATACCCGGCGTTGCTCGTCAAGTTGGCAGTTTTCCTACGATAGAAGGACAAGTGCCGAGCAAATCGATTTCCTGATCTGTTAGGAAGAAGGACAAGTGCCGTAACAACTGTTCCGGATTGAGAAGGTCAAGTGCTCAAGTCAATTCAGAAGGTCAAGTTCAGAAGCTGTTTTCTGTCAGAAGCTCATTTCCTTCGTCATGGCAGTTTATGAGAGCAGATATGGATCAACGTTGGATCATTGTCCTAAGAATGCTGATCACATCCTGTTCTGAACTGTGCTGACGTTGTGGATTCATAGAAGTTAAGTGGCCTGTTTTGTTTGTGAACTGTGCCCTTATGTTCTAACTGAGCCTTCTGTCTCTCACATTTTTCACACTGTTTACATGTTACATGTTAAATGTTATTTGTATTTGAATATTTATATGTTTATATTTCAGCGGGTTTTTCGGTTGGGCGGTGTCTTTCAGTAGAAGATACCACGTCACAGAGGTTCTACTGTTAGCGTTTTCGTTAGGGACTGTGCGAATTTCCTACTGTGAAATTTGCTAGCGACAATCGTTGCTATATCTGTTTAGTTGTGACGAGTTGTGCTTTATTTTCGTTTTTTGTATATATATATTTTTTTCTCTCTCTTTCTGTTTTTTAGTTTCGATTTCATTTGTTTGTATTTGTAGGTCTCCTCTTTTCTATTATTCAGTTCTTTACAAAATTTTTGTGTATACACTGTAGCGTCATTTGTTTGTCATATCTTCGCATATTTCTTTTTAGTTTTCGCTGTTTATTTATTTGACTTATGCGAATGTTTTCGTATTGTTTGATCTTTGTTATTGTTTACATTGACTTTGATCTTTGTTGTTGTTTACATTGACTCTGATCTTTGTTATTGTTTACATTGACTTTGATCTTTGTTGTTGTTTACATTGACTTTGATCTTTGTTATTGTTTACATTGTTGGTGACCTTTGTTATTGTTTACATTGTCTTGTTATTGTTTACATAGTTCTTGCATAGTTAGCTTTCACTATTGTTACATATATGCTCATGCACTATTGGTCTATAGTGCACTTATCATAACTAACTGGTGGTTTTTTGCTTATGCACTATTGTAGTGCAGTTATGATAAATAACTGATGGTTATGCACTGATTTGGGTAGTGCACTGATGATTAAGAGGTGACTTGTGATATTATTATACATTTGATAATACAAGTTGGTGTCAAATCTTGTTTCCCACAGAGATTGGAGTAAACATAGTGATTATACAAGCACTTTATTAAGTCTTGTTGCTATTAAGATTGAAATAAGATAATTAATTATTTCAGGTTCTGTACTCACATTTTAGACATCATGTCTACATTTGAGTACTTTATTGAGCAGGGTAAAGCCCTTGGGAAGACAGGTGATAAATTAGAAGAATTTGCGACTGTTCAATATGCCAAGGCATTGAAGTCGGAGGAAAAGAAAATGAAAGAACAAACTGAACAAAAGAGAATAGATGCTGAAAATTTAAAACTGCAGATGCAGGTAGATGAAAAAAGATTACAAATGGAAATGGAAAAACAAAAAAGAGAAGCAGAATCTCAGGAGAAGAGGCTTGAAAAAGAAGCTGAAAATAAGAGACTTGAAATAGAGGTTGAAGAAAAAAAGTTACAGGCTCAGGCTGAAGAAAAAAAGTTACAGGCTCAGGCTGAAGAAAGAAAGTTACAGGCTGAGGCTGAAGAAAGAAGGTTACAAAGAGAAGCTGATGAGAGAAAAGCAAAAATGGAGCATGAAGAAAAACTCTTAGCTTTAGAGTTAGAGAAGTTAAAGTTATTGAACACTGGTAATGCTAATGATGCAAATAAGGTATCAGGTAAGACTAATGCTAAGGATTTCAAGCTTAATCTACCAGCATTTAATCCCTCAATTGATGATATAACATTTTATCTAGATAGATTTGAAAGTGCATGTAAGGTGCATAATATAGATAAAACATTATATGTTTATCATCTGTCCAAGATACTTAGAGGTGATGCTTTGACTTTGTTGAGTATGGTAGATGTGCCTGACAAAAACAACTATGAGGTTGTCAGGGCGGCATTGTTAAAGAAGTACCAACTTAACGAGGACGGATATCGTCTTAAATTTAAAAACATGTTACCAGAAACTGGAGTTGAATTCTCTGAATTCATCTCAGGCATACGTCTTACTTTTTTACGATGGGTTGAGTTGTCTAAGACAGAAAGTACATTTGAAGCCCTTATGGATTTACTACTTAGAGACAAGGTTATGTCTTCTGTTAATGAAGCTTTTCTTTCTTTTCTTCATGAGCGTAAGCCTAAAAACATAAAAGAAATGGAAGAATACTGTAGCCAGTATGTTACTGCGCATCCTCACATAACCATTAGCAACTCTAAGGTAAAAGAAGGTCTGCCAGTTGCTTCGGCAGCACCTTATGGCCCAAATTTTATGCGTAAATTTCAGGGTAGCCAGCAAAATTTCAATAAAAAGAGTAACCGTAATTATGCCCAGAACCATAGTAATCAATTCCAGGGTGATTCTTCTTCCCAGAACTGGAGACAACCTAATACTACACGGTATTCTACTCCGGTTAACTTTAGAAATTTTCACAAAGGTAATCGGCATAGAGGGAAATATTTTTTGCAGAGACCTCAATACCAAGATAATAGAGGTTCTCAACAGCATAGAGATGGTAATGACAGTTATGGAAACTGGAACTCAAACCAGGATAAAAATTACAGTAGGGACTTTAATGATAATTGCAGAGGCAATAATGGTCGCGGTAGATCGCAACATAAGAGAAAAAGATATCAACAGACAAACTCTGTTCAACAAGAATCTCAGGGAGCAGATAAACAGGTTAATAATGATAAAGACCATAATGCTATCGGATGCTCATCTTTTGATTTTGGTAGGGCAAATAAATGTATCCAATGCAGTACTTTATTTGATCCGAAAACCGTTAGTACTCTAAGCTGTGGTCATCCTTTGCCCGCTCTTCCTGCTAATGTTGCTCATGATGGGAGAGGTTCTCTTATATTACATAAGGGGCTTGTAAATAGTAATCCAGTCTCGGTGTTGTTTGATTCTGGATGTACTACTGTCGGCGTTAGGCAATCTCTTGTAGATCCATCCTGTGCTACAGGAAAGGTCATTAAATGTGTCACATTTGGTGGCACGTTGGAAAAGTATCCTACTGCCATAATACATATTGCTACTCCTTTCTTCACGGGAGAGGTCCACGCGTGTCTACTTCCAAACCCTATTGCGGACCTTATTATTGGTCGTATTCACGGAGTTAGGGAATGTACCCCACAGCAGATTGCTGTTTGGGAAGAGCAAAACATTGAAGCTACCAATGCGGTGGTCACAAGAGCACATGCTCTGGATCCACCTCAAACTTCATTAACTAATAATGATGAAGTAAATGACCAAGATAGTCACTTGACTATTACACGTGACTCATTTATCAAATTGCAAGAAGAAGATCCTTCTTTACAAAAATTCTTCATTCTAGCAAAAAAAGGTGATCCTAATCAGAATACTAATAGAAAATCTTGGATTTCTATGAAGAACGGCGTACTTGTACGTATGGTACAAGACTCGACTACGTCCACTCATTCACAAATTCTTGTGCCTATGAGCATGAGATTGCAAATATTGCAACATGCTCATGACTCGCAATGTGCTGGACATATGGGTTTTTCCCGTACAAAGTCGAGGGTTCTTGCGGCTTTCTTTTGGCCATTTGTGAGCAAGGACATACGAATGTACTGTCGCTCTTGCAAAGTATGTCAGGAGGTCAAATCTAAAGGACCACGACATGCTGCGCCTATCCAGGCTGCTGACATTCCTATTCGCCCTTTTCAAAAAATGGCAATAGATATTATCGGTCCTTTTAGAATTAAGTCGGCTAGAGGACATCAATTTATTCTTACATGTGTCGATATGTGCACACGTTGGCCAGAGGCAATACCTCTCAAGAGCATCTCAACTGCTGATATCGCAGACGCTCTTTGGCTGATATTTTCTCGCTTGGGTTTTCCCGGAGAAATATTGTCAGACCATGGCACTCAACTTATATCAGACACTATGTCACAGGTAATGTCTATGCTACACATTAAAAGGTCTCTCAGCAGTATCTATCACCCAATGTCTAATGGGTTGGTCGAACGTTTAAATAGGACTCTGAAAACTTTACTTGGTAAAATAACTGAGGATCATCCTCAGGATTGGGACAGGGTCTTACCCGCGGCTCTCTTTGCGTATAGAGAGGTCCCCAATGAACATACGGGGTTTTCCCCTTTTGAACTTGTCTTTGGCGCGCAACCGCGCGGCCCTATGTCTTTACTTCACGATCTAATCACTGCCGATAATATTAGCGATGAGACTCAATCTTCTTATGAGTACGTCATTGCTCTTAGGCAAAAGATCATCGAGGCATGCAAACTAGCAACTTCGTCTTCCGAATTTGCTAAAGAAAAGGCAAGGCAGTTTGCAAATAAGAATAGATGTCTACGACAACTTTGTCCAGGTGACAAAGCTCTCGTTCTACTTCCTTCAAGGGAGAACAGACTTCTAATTGCATGGAAAGGTCCATATGCAATAGTCTCCAAAATTTCTGATGTCGACTATGTTGTCGATATTGATGGAAAGCATAAAACTTTCCACATAAATATGCTCACGGAATTTTATGAAAGACCTGACTATTTGCAGCCTATTTTCCAGGCAACGGACAATTCTCAAGCACCTCATGGTCAGTACTCATCTCTGTCAGTTATACAGGATGAGGAAACTACTTTTTCTGATGTCAATCTTCCTCTTTCTATGGTCCCACTTTATTCTACGGAATCTTGGAAAAACGTGACCGTTTCTCCAAATCTTTCCGCTGAGGAACATCGACAAGTTTCTTCGATGTTGCAAACATTTCAGGATGTTCTTACAGACATCCCGGGACACACACATGTCATTGAACATGACATTGTGCTAACTGATCATAATCCTATCAGAGTCAGACCCTATCCAATACCTATCCATTTCCAGTCTCAAGTCGAAAAAGAATTGGATGAAATGATACGTTTGGAAATCATTGAACCATCCACTTCAGCATACTCTTCGTCTATGGTTATTGTTCGAAAGAAGGATAATAACATTCGCATTTGCGTAGATTATCGCAAATTGAACCAAGTTACGAAGTTCGATGCTGAACCTATGCCTTCATTAGAAGAGCTACTCAATAAACTTTCTAATTCTAGATTCTTTACCAAACTAGATTTGTCTAAAGGTTATTGGCAAGTCCCGCTAACTGAACGTGCCAAACCTTTTACAGCTTTTTCTACACCTAGGGGTTTATTCCAATGGAATTTCATGCCTTTTGGTCTTATGAACGCCCCTGCTACATTCGTACGCATGATGCGGCGAATTCTCGCATATCGTACAGATGTCATAGCATACCTAGATGATATCTGTCTATTCAGTGATTCCTGGGAAGATCACTATTTGGGTTTATACGAATTACTGTCTACTCTTCGCGAGTATAACTTGACTGCAAAACCCTCTAAAGCCTTTATAGGATTTAGCGAGATTTCTTTCCTAGGTCATCGTGTTGGTCATGGTCTTTTAAAGACAGAGGACCACAATGTTTCAAAAATACTTAACATTTCGGTCCCTAAGACGAAGAAACAAGTAAGGAGTCTATTAGGTTTGATCCAATTCTACGGACGATTCATTCCGAATCTGTCCTCCATTATGGCACCGCTTTCTACTTTATTGAAGAAAGGGTCGCCTAATCTGATCCGCTGGTCTAAAGAATGTCAATCCTCATTGGACCAGGTTAAAGCCCTATTTTCATCTCCACCTATTCTTAGGTTACCTACTATTGAGAAGACTTTTGTTCTTCGAAGTGACGCCTCGTCAACTGGGATTGGGGCAGCACTAATGCAGGAGTATTCTGATACTCTGCATCCGGTGATGTATATCTCTAGGAAATTAAATGCTGCAGAAAAGAATTACTCGGTTTTAGACCGTGAGTTATTGGCTATGGTATGGTCTATTCTGAAGTTACAAAGATTTCTTCTAGGCGCACATTTCATTGTGGAAACCGACCAGAAAGCGCTTACTGCTATTCAGAGCAAAAACTTGAAGAGCTCGAGGTCCACTCGTTATGCCATAGCTCTTCAACCATTTCATTTCTCGGTTCGAGCTATCCGTGGTTCGGATAATGTGATGGCAGACATTCTGTCCAGATGCCCACACGATTCCACATGATTCTTCTGTCATATATATATTTCCTGATATACAGTCCAATATTATAATGACATGTTAGTAGATTTTTTCTCACTTTTTTGGGGGGAATTTATAACATTGTACCATGTAATTATCTAAGAAGGCTTAGTTAGTGATATACGGGCCAAAAGATCACTCGGCCACATTTAGATAATATATTTGCATAATTGTATTAAGAGATTTACCAGTTGTCTTTAAGATTTGTGTTATTGATATTTTCGCAGCACATCAGTGAAGTCTGCGAGATTATGTCCATTGTGGAACATTGAGGATATCAAGTCCTGTCCTAGATTGGGAGCGGATGATGTCCACATCTTCTTCTATTGATTGTTTTATGTCAACGAAGAATAACATTGTATTAGTTATTAATTACTGATGCATTATATAATGTAATAATATAGTGCGGTATATTAGTATATTACACCGCTATTTGCACAACACATTGTATGATATCATAATGATATATTTAATTTTATATATTGGTATGAGAGTAATTTGACTTTTATTATGATGTTGCCATCATTGTGGCGTGTGTTGGTGGCACCTTCCTGGAATATATACGCGAATACTTAGATAAATTTTTTCTCTAAGGACCTGAGATATGATCTCAGTTTTGCTCCATGAGTTCAGCTAGTTTGTTAGGTATATATCCGCGCATCATACGTGCGTTAGGAGCCTAGATTTTTTCCGGCTCCAGGATTTTAAAAAAAAATGTTTCATTTTTTTTTCCCGGGAGGGTGCGGTAATGTTACGCACAAATAATTACTTTTTCCAAAGTCTTTGTATGATCATTTTTCGTATGTATGATCATTTTTTGACTGAAAGGTGTATTATGTTTTTTACAGTCAAAGGGACATAACCCGAGATATCGAGACTACAATTTTTTTATGAGTTTGCCTTCTCTTGTATAGAGACACGTTCGGTCTATAATTTCTTGAACGAAGCGTGACCATATCTCCTTATTTGGTAGTATCAGTCAACTGTTGTAGATGTCTGAAACCTGTCTTAACGCTTCTGTTCATGACCATAAAAGGCGCGACTGTGTAAGACTTTTATCTCGAATGTTCTTAGAATCGTCTTATGTGAGCGGCGACTCAGATATTGGAGTTCTGCGCATGTCAAAACTGGTAGTTCGTTTGGTGTGTTCCGCCCAGCTCGGGAGTTTAGAAATGGTCTGAGCAGCGAGCGGACGCAATGTGCGTCTTGTGATTTTCTGAGGGAAATACATTGTCTTTGTGAGTTAGTTAGCTAACTAGACTATTTCCCAGTATTATTCAAGCCTGCCTGGAGGCATATGTTCGTGGTTGATTTCCGAAGAAAGGTAATTCCTCTTGTATTGAACTTTATGCTATCATCTAGAAGTTCGTCATTTTGTGGCTCCTTGCTCGCCTGTGTGATTCAAAATGGAGAGGTACTTTGACTAGGATTTTCGCCACCGGTATCTTTATACCTGAACTAGTTATATATATATGGGTCGCTCTAGACCAACAAGACTATTGTCTGTGTTCCAGGATTCGTTATATCAGAGATCACGTCCAAGTCAGATGGTTAGACTTAGGAAGGTTATAAGGGTCGGTTTGACCTGTATTCCATGTATGCTATTCACGTGCAGACAGTAAACTGACTTATTGTACACATCTGATCTGCTAGCATCAGGAAGGGAGCATTTATTATTGTCTATGAACATTGATGATCTGCAGCTGACACTGTTGCAGAAGTTATATGTATGAACCTTAGGCACCCAGATCTGTGCCATATATATATATATATATATATATATATATATATATATATATATATATATATATATATATATATATATATATATATATAATTTATACAGCTTCATGAACCAGAACTTTATGATATCGAATATACAGAAGCTATCTGTTTACAATAGAACTATTGAGTATTGAATCCTACATGACTATCAGCTAATATGATTTTGAATGCTGCATTCGTTAAACTATGTTGGTGATTACAAAATATCATGACTGTTTTGTGGCGTGCAATAAATGGTATAAAACATAAAGCGAAGTTACCATTTTCATGACTCTACACATCATGTTGCCTGTGTTGTACCCTGTGAACTATTCTACTGCAACATACACAGCAACACTATAAACCAGAGAAGACACCTACATCTTGCACTTTTATACCAGGTGTCGATAGGGGTGGTGATTTGTCGTCAGCCTAAATCCACTTTTGGTGGTCAGACCCTTTGGCTTATCATTCCAGTTAAATCCACCCTTATCACATGCGTGAGGTCGCGCATTGTCGTGAAGGAGAAGCAGGTCTGCTGGATTCTAGTGCGGTCGAACTCTGCGAAAACGTTGATTGAGTTTTTTCAATGTCTTAATGTAAGCTTGCGAATTGATTGTCTCTCCTCTTGGCATAACGTCCACAAGAATCACACCTTCAATGTCCCAAAAGACAATGATCATGACCTTTCCAGCTGAAGGAATTGTCTTGAATTTCTTTCTTCGTGATGATTGCGGATGATGCCACTCCATTGACTGTCTTTTTGTCTCAGGTTCAAAATGATGTGCCCAGGTTTCGTCACCTGTATCGATCTTAGCCAAAAAGTTCTCTCCATCAGCATTGAAACGCTCCAACAATTCAGAAGAAATTGCTTTCCTTTGCAATCGGTGGTAATTTGTGAGACTTCGAGGAACCCATCTTGCGCAAACCTTAGAAAATCAGAGAGTTTTTAATAACTGCATTTGCACTACCAATGCTGACTGACAGCTGTAAGGTCAATTGTTGAGTAGTGATTCGCCTATCAGTAAGCATAATGCCCTCAGGGCATTTCAACATTTCTGCGTTGGTGGCTGTGGCAGGACGTCCACAGCGCGGCCGATCAAGCAGCTCCGTATCTCCACTTCCTGATTCTTTGATTCTCTGAACCCAGCGACTGACTGTACTCCTGACGACTGCAAAACTTCCATACACATCACATAGACACTTGTGAATGTTCACAACAGTTTCCTTCTCTGCAACGAGAAATTCTATCACAATTCGCTGCTTATAACGCAAGTTGCTAACACGCTCCATTTCAACGGTTTAGGGCAGCCGTATTATTTGGCCGGTTGCGGTGCAATTTGATGCACACAATTGGCACAAGCCATATTTGAAGTGTGTAAAATGTCATGCTTCTATCTTCATTATTAGCTGAGAAAAACGATGTGGTGCATTACTTTCTGAACGCCCCTCGTATATATATATATATATATATATATATATATATATATATAGACATATATATATATATATATATATATATATATATATATATATGGGGTCTATGTAGGATCTGGCACCCGACGTTCCGTCTACATTAGTGAATGTTGATGCCTCTCACATCCAGGTGTAGTGGTCGCCGCGGAAGCATTATGGCTTCATCTGCACAAACGTGTCTATAGAAACACTATCACACGGTGACCTTTTTCTCGCAGCGTTTACTATGGGGGCGACCGGGTGCCCGGCAGTATAACCAGGTTGGGAGTAGTTTGGGGCCCCGTAAGGTGCAGGCGCAATACCCACTGGCGAGTGGACCAAGCTCTGGCCAGTACCAACCTAGGCATGGGTTAAATTCCGGGTAGATGAAACTCGTAAGTCTTGAACGGCAGTTCATCTAGGAGAAGGTAAACTCTAATTTTAAACCACCTGCTGCATTGCAGGTAGGCTGGGGACAGTCAAGGGATTAGGACAGCAAACTCGAAAAAACTGCTTGCTGAAATCGGATGTGCCGGGCCGAAAGGCGCACATATCGCAGCCCAGCTGTAAACACGACACAACGTATTTTCCGCTCAAAACAAAAATCGCAAATATTGATCATAGAGGTGGCGTTCCGTCTGAGTAGTCCCACCAGGCAGAGGGAAAACTCGGCCCCAAGACTCGAAGGGGTCGACCCAAGGCTACTGGTGATCACCCTGTTCCCTCTTGGGGAGCCAGAAGACGGAAACCGGGGGTAAATACTGCTGGCCAAAACATCAACAAGACAAAACATCTAAACATCCTCCAGTGGAATGCAGAGGGGATCAGAAACAAGAAACAGGCACTTGTAGCAAGGCTGCATACTGAAGATATCGATGTAGCCTGCATCCAGGAAACATATCTAAACCAAAGCCAGAGATTTCAAATAAGAGGACACCACACCATAAGGGTATATAGAGACGGGCACAAAGGGGGCGTACGTATCCTGACACTCAACTCGCTACCAACAAAAGAAATTTAAATCCAAATAAGAGGACATACAGATGTAGCAGAGGCAGACATTGCGGTAGGCCAGGATATTCTCAGAATATACAGCATTAATTGCCCACCAGGAAAACCTATGGAACTGGCAGCAGCCGAAATACCCAACAATCCATCTTATGGGCTGTCTTAAATCCAATGATTTGAACACCAACATTCATTTGTCTGAGACGTCCTTTTCTATCTAGTCCTATATGTATCATAATTGCGATCAACCGTGAAATTAAAAAAAAAAAAAAAAATTAATATTACTTTTTCTTCATCTTCTCTCTCCTTATTTATTCATCTCCGTTTTTTAAAATATTAATATTACTTTTTACTCACTCAGTTTTCCAGTCCTTGTTTTCATTATTTTTTATTTATGCTTTGAATTTAGTATCCACTTCCGGTTTCAGGTTCAGTGGCAGACATTTTATTTCCAACATGTGACACACATCAGGGAGCGTTTTCTCTTATTTTTATATTTTTATGTTATCTACTTAATTCTCACTTTCTTTCACTTCTGTTTTTCGTTTGACTGTTCCTGACGAAGGCCTTGTGGCCGCAACGCAGGTTTTTTCTTGTCCTTTCTCCCAGTGAGACGTATCACTATTTGTGTTTTTCATTCGACAATAACTGTACTGTAGTTGGGGACTTTAACAGCCACACAGAAAGGTGAGAATACAGAGACAGATGTCAGAAGACAGAAAGTGGAAGACTAAGAATTAGAAAACAACTTGCACTTAATAAACCAGAGAAATGACCAACCAATATTCTACTCAAAAGTTTTGGAAATCCACCACTACCCCAGACTTAGCCTTTACAACACAAGAGCCAGCGCACAAAAGACATAGGACAGTGCAAGAACAACTAGGAGGAAGTGATCATAAACCAGTAAAATTGACAAGTCAACCTAGAATACACACCGCCACAGCAACAACCCTTCCCACGATGGGGCTACAAAAATGCAAACTGGGAAAAGTACAAAGAACTGACTGAGAAGTTTTGCAATGATATCAACTCAAGACACAGAAAAGTGGGGGAAATGATAGAAAAGTTAAATAGAGCTATATTGAAAGCAGCAAAGAAACCAATTCATCGTGTAGCCAGAAAGAGTTACAAACCGTACTGGACAGAAAAAACTAGAGAAATTTGAGGAAGAACTATCGATTGCCAGGAATAGAGCAGAAAAAAGCAAACTCTGGAAAGCAATATTCAACTGAAAAGTCACAGCTCATTATAGAAAGAAGATGAATGCATTAAGATATAGCTGAAAAGAAAAAAAATTACACATATGGAAAGAGGCAGTGACGATTCCAGTACAAAAACCTGGAAAAGACAGAACAAAAGCTGACAGCCCCAGACCCATCAGCTTACTTAGCTGCACAGGTAAACTGATAGAAAGATTAGGCAGTACTAGATTGATGGGATTGATTATTATGATTGATGGGGCACCTCGAAAGAAAGCAATGGATTACACCCCAGCAAGCTGGCTTTAGACAACACAAGTCTACAGAGGACCAAATAATAAATATCACTCAGGAGACTGAAGATGCTTTTCAGGAAAAGAAGCACGCACTGCAGTCTGGATTGACACGGGTAAAGCTTTTGATAAAGTGTGAAGAGCTGGGTTATAGCCAAAACTACTCAAATATGGAGTCTACGGGCATATGTACAAGTGGGTAAACCACCTCCACGAAAACAGGCACGCCAGAGTGTAATTACAAGGACACATAAACCGCAGACTGAAATTAGAACAAGCAGTGCCACAAGGCAGAGTGTTATCTCCTACACTGTTCCTGATGTACATCAATGACATAATAGACGAATTACCAAAGAGGGTCAACAGTTCACTGTATGCTGATGACCTAGCACTATGGGTAGCTAACGACAATATGAAAACAGCAAACAGTAGGATGCAGGAATGGCTCCTAAACATAAATGAGAAGAAAACAACATATATAGTTTTGACACTCTCAAACAAAGTGCAGAAAATCATACTAAAACTAAATGGACATGCGCTTCCAGAAGAAAAGAATCCCACATACCTTTGAATTACAATTTACAGCAGACTAACATTGCTAAATCAAATTGATAATTGCCAGTAGGCAATTGAAAACAGCTAGTATAGGAGCAGCTTATTCAAGCGCCGTGTGCAAATAGCTCTGGACTTTTGATACGAAATATACTTGGTCCATGGCTAAAGTGGTTGTATTTTTAAAGTACACAAACCAGCGGGTGGAACTATCAAAACGTACTCTTCACGGGAAGAAAATTATGTCGAGTGTGAACGCCGAGTGCGCAAATAAACTGATGTTAACAAAGTGTGCACAAACTAACAAAAAAAAATCCAAAATGTTGACGATGGCGAAATACAGGGTGTTTATAAAGTGGCTGTGCAGTGAATTTGAAAATATTTTAGCAATTACGTCACGAATGATGCAAATTTACGTCATGACATTCTGTGTTTCACAATCCCGTGTGCAGCATTACACAACAAGCCGTTGTTATTTTCGCGGTTTCATTGCTGAAAGGAAATGGTGTTAGCCATTGAAAACAGGGTATTTTTGGTGGAACATGTCTTTCGTAATGGTGGCAAATATACTGAAGAAGTAATTCGACAATTTGTACTGAAATTTCCAGACTCACAAGTCCCCCACCGCAATGCGGTTAGGAATTTGATCGACAAGTTTCGTTCTACAGGTAGTGTGGTAGATGCATACCGATCTGGAAGGCCTTCAACTTCAGAAGACACAATGCTTGATATCCAGGCCAAAATTACAATGAGCCCAAATAAATCTTTAAGGCAGTTGTCTCAACAGGTACACTTACCGATGAGTACCGTTCACAAGATTCTGAAGAGTAAGCTGCACTTTCGTCCATACAGATTAACTTATGTGTTTCAACTCCATGAAAGAGATTACCAATCCCGAGTTAACTACTGCATGTGGTTTCAGAACTTTATTTCTGAACAAGGTGATGATATCCTGGACTTGACTTTCTTCACTGATGAGGCATGGTTTAATCTCTACGGTTACGTGAACAGTCAGAACAATCGTCTGTGGAACAGTGAAAACCCCCATGAATTATATCAAGTGCCGCTTCACGATCAGAAAGTCGGAGTGTGGTGCGCCATAAGTTGTATGCGGATAATTGGGCCAATATTTTTCAATGCAACAATCAATGCAGAACGTAACCGTACTTTAATCCTGGAACCATTCATAGCCCAACTTACAGAGCGGGAAATTAGAGAAGCCTGGTTTCAGTAGGATGGGGCAACAGCACACACAGCCGCAACATCACTTAATTATTTAGAAGGCACATTTGCAAATCGCATTATTTCACGTGTAATCTGGCCTGCTCGTTCACCAGACCTAACTCCGCCTGACTATTATCTGTGGGGTGCACTGAAAGGAAAAGTTTATGAAAATAATCCGCAAACAGTTAATGACCTAAAGGCAGAAATCGTCACCCAGATTCAGCAAATATCACCGGCCATTATCCGGAAGGTTTTCGAAAATATGAAGAGGCGAGTCAACACATGTCTTGAGGCCCGTGGTGGAGATTTTCAACCCATGCTGTAGACACAACCTCATCGTGTTAACAGCCACTTTACCGAATACAAGCCAGCCAAGAGCAGTAGTGTCTAGATAAATAATAAAATCTACGTTACAATTTTTTGGGCGTCTTTTTTTTTTTTTTTTTTTAAACCAGCGGCACTTGGGCTTTCAGCCCTTCGGCCCAATGACATGTCATTGCGAGGCTGGGGAACCTGAGGACTTTCCTTCCAACCCGGTCAGGAGCTTCGCTCCTTCCCATCCACAGAGTGTTTATCACAGGAGCCGTTCAGGCTGTTCAGTCAAATTTCCGGCCGTAAACATTTCTTCAAACGCCGACGCCCGGGTTTGAACCATGAACACCTGGTCGCCAGTACAACGCCGAAGCCATTACACCAGCGCGGCTCCCATTTGGGCGTCTTTAAAGCCCCAATTGAAAACCACATTTCTGGTGACGTAGTCTCGCCCGAGCGTAAATTTCACTGCACAGCGACTTTATAAACACCCTATTAAAAAAAAAAAAAAAATCCAACAAGTAAGTGATTAAAAAAAACCCTATTTGTAGGTTAAAAAAAAAAAAAAAAAAAAAAATTATATAAAAAAATTAATTTAACACGTAGACGAAGAAACAAATAGATCCACAGTGTGCACAATTATAAAAAAAAAATTACTCCAAAGTGTACACGAAAAGTTAACATACATTCAAAGTGTAGACGAAGGGAAAAAGAATCCAAAGTGAAGACGAAGAATAAAATGAACCAAGAGTGTAGGCAAAGGAAAACAAATCCGAAGAAACAACTAATCAAAAGGGCAGACGGAGAAAAAAAAAACATATAAAGCCAAAGTGTATATAAAGAAACAAATAGATCCAAAGTGTGCACAAAGAAAAAAAATCCAAAGTGAAGGCGAAGAGACGAATAGATGCAGTCTGTGAACGACAACACAAATAAATCACAGAGAAACTAGTATAAATCTATGTCTGCGACAAGAAACAGCATTCTTATCATCATTGCTTCCAATGGAGCAAGGAGCGACCCCCAACAGCTGGTTCCATAGAAGGATGCCTGCACCGATGTTTTCATGTGTTCTTGCAGGAATAGTTTCTGTACCAATTTGTTTTTTATGATGACATTTCCAGACCCAGCACAACCTCAAATAATAAGTCGCTTTATCCGACATGCATGAGGACACAGTAGTACTATTCTTTCTTAGTCTCCCCAGAAGACCCAGTAATGCGCAACACCCCCATCCCCCAAATAAATACACTGTGTGCATAAAAGGAAAAAACAACAAAGTGTACACAAACAACAAATAAAGACGGAGTGTGCATAAAGAAATACAAAAAATATAAAAAAAATATGCACAAAGAAACAAATAAATACAGTGTGCACTAAGAAGCAGATAAATACCAAGCGTGCACACAGGAACAGATAAATACATGGTGTGCACAAATAAACAAGCAAGTCAAATACATGTCTAGAACAAAGGCCACTGCCAGGACGACTCTTGTTATTGAGGGTGCTGAGATGCCTGTATATTGTTCCCAATTAATTTCAGCAGCAAGGCGATTGCTACGTGTCGCGAGTATGGAAATAGTGAATGTCTGGGTTTAGACAGAATATGAATGGGTAATGTAAAAGTAGAGAAAAGTTAAAGACACTAATGAAAATGTGGAGAGAGGTAAGACTTCTGTGATGAAGAGGAATAAAAATTAGATATCTGATTTTTACTTCCCACGATCTTGGTAAATTACTGAGCAGACGTGTGTGGGTCGTGTCTCACATTTATAATTTTTGACACAGGCATTTCAAATTATATTTCAAGGATTTTTATATCGGTGCATTTCTTTTTGGATTGTGAATTTTGTGAAAATGACATTGTGTTAATTTAACAGATGGTATTTAAAAAATACCAGGAATTTATTAACTATTCATTTCCTTTTGATAACTGCAAATGCCTTCTACAATGCTATTAACAATGACCACGTGACTCGTTACTGACCCCTGTAAAGAAGGGGAGGTCGGCCAGTGTATTTTCTTGGCTACCAACCCCTCTTAAACAGATAAGGTTTCCAGCGGACCAATGTATTTCACAGGCAATTAATCCCAGTAGGCATGTAAACATGTCACGCTTGGAGATCGGCCACGGCTCGCAGGTAATAAAAGCCGCTAGGGACTGTAGATTGCGCCCGTCCACGATCAAAAATTACACACTAGACCAAAACAGGGCACTTCGCGTTGAACTTCAGGGATTTAACAAAGAGTCGGATTTAACCTTTAAAATAGCAAATGACGGTAAATGTGCTACTGTACTTTTCCACAATACATTTCATTATGAGGCATTTCGCACAACGTGTACCAAATACTACCAGAATGACCATGTCGAGACGAGAGCAGATAAACAAGGTGCCTTTGTAGAAGATTTCATCACAACACCACTACTATCTGTGCACCTTTATCATACAAAAAAACAAGATAATGGTACAAGCAACTGCCACTGTTATTGAGTCATGGCTGGAAACGGACTTTGTCAGTTTAAATGAGTCTGCACAAAACATAATTTGTACCACAAAATTGGACTCGACAATATGTTTACCCCAGCTCGCAATAGATATTACATCATCAGCCGCCAGCGTCTCATCTGCTGACATCGAAATCATCAACATTAACTCTAGCATACACTCTCCTGCAAATACATCCACTTTGCCTCCCGCAGCACGCGACTTTCCAATGAGCGACACAATAGCAAATACTCAATCTTCTCAACCTGTGC
This sequence comes from Oreohelix idahoensis, assembly GCA_024509875.1. Lineage (NCBI taxonomy): Eukaryota > Metazoa > Mollusca > Gastropoda > Stylommatophora > Oreohelicidae > Oreohelix > Oreohelix idahoensis. Next base: position 98,845 of record JAMPIV010000279.1, on the reverse strand, counting down.
TGGCCATAGAATATCCAATGGGCCCTAAAGAAACTAGCACACAAACAGATGAAACATTATCACGTGAAAATCACCCAGAAGTCACTCACATGATAAATGCGCAGTGCTGCCAGGAGCTGATGCTCAAAATGGAGAACACCCTTCGAACACTAATTGCCGATCTGACGACTAATGTCTATAAATCGATCAGCGCAGAAAACGAACTACTCAAAAATGAAATACTGCATCTGAGAGAAGATAATTCCAATATTAAACACGTCGTTGAGCAACTACGAAGCGATTTTTCTATTTATAAAACAAAGCACTCGGAACATCCTCTTATAGTACCTGAAGCTTCTGGAGATCCCCCCCAAAGAACATATAACAAACGAACGCCGGAAGCAGCACCAATGTAACACCAAAAAGGTTGAGGATACACGTGCGCACGAAGCTTACCCTATTAGTGTAAACGTAAGCAACAGGTTTACCGCCCTTAACCAGAGTTCAGTACAAAATGAACAGGCATTAACGCCGCTACCAGATCAGATACTGACACCACAACCACCCGATGAAAACACCCAGACTATTCAGGACGATTCACACCAGGAAAATCAATGGCGGCAGCAAGAATCAAAACGAAAGCCGAGTCAACAACCATTTAGTAAAGCAACACATGTTATAATTGGCGACTCTCTCCTAAAAGGCATATACAATGATCGGATGTCTGCTACTAAAGAGGAAACTGTTTCAGTTTTAGCGATACCTGGAGCTGGAACTGAAAGATTAATTGATAGAATTAATAGGTTCGACATACATCATAACATTACAAGAACAACAGTACATGTAGGGATCAACGACATAATGAATGGACACAGCGTTAGCCCTTCGGCGATTTCCAAACTGACCACTACAATAAAACAAAAATTTCCTAACACCTCCATTTTTATGTCATCCATTATTCCACCTTGCTATGGCTTCCAACGTCGCATAGCCGACACCAACAACAAGACACTCCAGAGCTATTGTGAACACAACAACATTGGCTATATCAACAACACTCCTTTCTTCACAAGCAACTCTGGAGCACCAAAGAAACGCCTTTACATAGTTCAAATACATACATCAAAACTAGGTAGCAGCATCCTAGCAAAAAACATCAAGTACCCGCAGCGAACGCAACACGACAACCCACCAGACACAAAGAACACAAACCGATCTACCATGAGATCAGCCCTTCATGAAAATGCACAACACACCTTACCCGCCCCTCAAAGAAGTGCTCCCGTAACCAACAAATTACCTAACAACAAACAGAACGCCACCTACAGCCAGGAAGCCGAACGTTACGATGTTATGTTTCCTCCACTACCTATAAGACAGCCCCTCACAAACACATTATATGACAGTTCAACAAGCAGTGCCACAATGTCCCAGACCCAAAAATCTCCTACAAGTGTTGGAACCATTACAGACGAAATCTACAGTCGTCATGCTTCCTCCCGTAGCCTTCCTGGTCGTGCTCAGTGGAACCCAGAACTTGGCTACCTGATGCAATTCAGTCCTGCGTCACTCAGCCAAGCACTAATGATGTCTGTGCAACGCGGGCCCTACTATTTACCTGACAGAGACATCCAATATTGATGATGAATCCACTCATTTTTTATTTTTTATATATTTTATTTTATTTTTATTGACTTAATCCCTGCGACCAAAGCCGTATCTCTCTTGAAAAATTAGTTGATTACTGTGACGCATAAAGTAATAAGTACTTTGTTACTTTCTCAAAACACTCTAATTTCATTGGCTACAGGCCTCCGACAGTTTTTTCATAATTTGCAAGATTTTATTTTATTGTATTTTATTTACTTTTTTAATTCGTATTCTCTCAGTGTTGCTTAATTACTGTGTTAGAATTTTAGTGTTGTGGTGTGAAAACGTGCGTGCCTACTGTTGTGTGACTATTTTAATATACTACTGACAATTTCAGTTAATTGTAATTTTTTAGCAATACTTGTACCAAGTGTTCGTACGTTAAGTACTAACATTTGAATTTTCACTTACGTCTTCTTCCATCCTTAGCCACCAACCGGCAAAGCAGTATGTGGCCAGTACGCCTAGTGGCGTCTTAGGGCAACAACAAATTGATCAATCTATCGCTGTTTCCACCACGCCTAGTGGCGTCTTTGTGGAACAAAAACAGACCAAACAATCCATCGCTGTTTCCGTAATCAGATTGGTTGGCAAGCAGGTGATCAGCCCACTGTGCGAAGTTTTTACGGGATGGGGTAAACAGCCCCATGCCCAACCCTCCTTAGTCGCTTTTTACGACATGCGTGGTAGGGTGCAGTGTTACTATTCTTTGCTCCCCTTTCGGGCCCCGGCAACACACGGGTGTTTCACTTACGTGGTGACATTAATTAGTTTAAATTTTCGTGGGTTTCGTATTCAAATTTGCTTTTGTTATTTTCCTTTTTAAACCACTCGCCAAAATAAAATGCATACCTATCAGACACAATGGCTAATTAAGGATGGTCTACGGCTGGGCCACCTGAACATTTACCATTTATTAGGCAAACTTCCTGAGCTTACACAAATTCTGAATAAAAATTTTCATGTTTTTGGACTTTCCGAAAGTCGTTTAAACGAAAAAATATCAGATGATGAAATTGCCCTAAATGGCTTTAAAACAGTTCGGCGAGACTCAAGTAGAAAGCTAGAAACAGGTATAGTAGTATATATTTCCACTTCTATTAGTTATCGCCACAGAAGCGATTTAGAGACAGCAGAGACCGAGTGCATATGGTTAGAAATAAAACTACCGACTCAGGGACAATTTCTAGTCGGGTATCTTTATAGAAATCCCAGTGCAGGAGCCATCTGGTATGAAGATTTCACCACTATGATGGATAAAGTATTTACCACTGCCAAAGAAATTATTCTTCTAGGCGATTTCAACATCGACATGCACAACACAAACCAAACGTGGGAAAACATCATACTATCTTACAACCTAAAACAAATAGTCAACCAGCCTACCAGGGTAACAAATGCATCATCCACAACAATTGACCACATCTACGTCACCTGTGCAGAAAACATTATAGAATGCTCTGTTCCTACTGTCGCGATGAGTGACCACTATCCTATATGTTGCACGTGGTCAAAGAATAAATATAAAGCTCCAAGAAATAAACATATCAGTATTAAATTTAGAAGTTTTAAAAATTTCAACCGTGAACTATTTTTACATGATTTGCGAACCGCACCTCTTGCCAGTGTTTACCAGCTTTCTGATCCCGATGACGCCATTGCCCATTGGATACGTATCTTTCTTTGTGTGTTTGATAACCACGCACCAACTAAAGAAGTTCGTGTGAAACGACAGGTCAAATCTCCTTGGATCACACAAGCAGTGCTAGACGCCATGAGGCAGAGAGATCAAGCTCACAAAAACAAGGACTTTAACATATACAGAGCACAGAGGAACAACGTGCAATATTTAATTCGTAGAGAAAAAAAAATTACTTTAAAAATTTGGTTCAGAACAAAACAAACAGTAAAGATATATGGAAAGCAATCAATACCTTAGCGAACAAGCGAAATCTGTCAGTCTCGTCAACTCCTAATACTTCATTTACTTCCACAGACTTCAGCAATTACCTTCAGGCAGAAATAAACAGTCTTAAATCTACAATACCAAATTCACCTTGTGACTTAGGCAGGCTGTCAGTATTTTGTGAGAACAAATGTACCAACACAATCCCATCCAACATTCCGTTTATGACAGTTAATGAAGTGTATAACTATCTTCTAGGACTTAAAGATAATAACTCATCAGGACTTGACGGAGTCAGTAATCGAATACTGCGTTATGCGGCTCCAGCTATTAGTGATTCGCTTACATACATATACAATCAATGTATCGCACGGAGTTACTTTCCGTGGCACTTTAAAGTCGCTAAGGTATATCCTCTCTTAAAACCTGGCTCTTCCGACAATAATAACCTTGGTAACTATAGGCCAATCTCCTTAATATCATCGCTATCCAAACCACTAGAAAAACACATACATAAAATAACACTACAACACCTAGTTAACAATGGCTTGCTAATTGATAGTCAGTCAGGGTTTAGACCTAAACATTCATGTCACACAGCTCTAACTAAGATGATTGACAACTGGCACTTAAATATTAATAACGATAACATATGTGGGGCAGTTTTTGTAGACTTTAAAAAAGCATTTGATATGATAGATCACGCTATTTTAATTAGAAAACTAGAAACATCAAAAGTAAACCTTCAACTAGTGACGATAATTAAATCATTCCTGTCAGACAGAAAACATGTAGTTTCTTACAATAACTCTTGCTCAAACCCAACCGTAATAAATACCGGCGTTCCTCAGGGCTCTATTCTTGGGCCTCTACTTTTTGCCATATACATTAATGACCTTCCACTACACGTCGAGCACGCATCCTGTGACCTATTTGCTGATGACTGTACTATCTACACAAGTGATACAAGTTGCAACACACTCGAACTATCGTTACAAAAAGATACAGACAATCTGATTAAGTGGAGCATCGGAAATCGCATGCTAATTAATATAATTAAAACAAAGTGCATGTTAATATCAACTAGACAAAAATTACAAAATTCTGAGAAAACAACACTTCAGATCTATATTGGTACCTCACCAATTGGAAACGTTAATGAACATAAAACTCTAGGAATAGTCGTTGACCAGCATCTAAATTGGAACTCACATGTTCATGCACTGACCAAGCAAACGGCACAGAAAGTTTACCAGTTAGCTAAAATCAAACATTTCCTAGATGAAGATGCACGAAAATTGTTCTATATATCTCACATACAAACAAACCTTGACTATTGCTCCACAATCTGGGATGGTTGTTCTATGTCCAACACAAAAAGACTCCATTCACTACAAAAGCGTGCAGTGCGTCTAGTTTCTGACAACTGCCAAACACAGTGTGTAAATCTATATAAAGATCTCAAAATACTGCCTCTAAGAAAGCGCTTTCTGTTCAACAAAGCTAAATTTGTTCACAAAATCCTGTCACAGAATGCTCCAACATATCTGTGGCCAATGTTCAAATACAATGAAAGACGCAGTCAACGCCTTAACAAAATACAAGTGCCCAAGCCTAGGCTTGACTTATTCAAGAAAAGCTTAGCTTACTCTGCTGCTCATCTTTGGAACTATCTTCCACATTATCTAAAACATAACAACCTCAGTCCCTATTCATACAATCGTAAACTTTTCGAATACTTTATGAGTTCTGATTATCTGCCCCCCTAATGTGATTATTTTTCCGAACAAATGGTATAATATCGAGTGTAGGTTTAATGGTGATGTTAGTGCTTTTCAACATATTTTGTTTCATGGTAATACTTAGTTTGTACTTTTCAACATATTCTATTTCATGTTTATAATTAGATACTGTGAATGTGAGTATGCTATTATTTTACCTTTACAACGTTGAATTTCTTGAATTGATGGGTAAAATATATGTGAGAATAAATGAAATCAGTATAAAAGACGAGAGAAAGGAAGGGCAGAATGTCAGACGGGCCTGTGAGCCCAATTCTCAACCCTTTGAAAATAAAGTTCGTTCGTTCGTTCTCTCTTAGACGAACCTATGTTCCTATTTCTCAACACTTTGAAAACAAAGTTCGTTCGCTCTCTCGCTGGCTCTCTCTCTCTCTCTCTCTCGCTTTCCCTCTCTCTTTCTCTCTCTCTCTCTTAGACGGGCCTAAGTTCCTTTCTCTCAACACTTTGAAAATAAAGTTCGTTCGCTCTCTTTCAGTCCCTATTCATACAATCGTAGTTTTGATTACATGCCCCCCTAATCAGATTATCTTTTCTTATAATATCAATTGTAGGTTCTAATGACGATGTTTGTACTTTTCTACATATTTTATGGCATGTTTATAAGTAGTTAATGTTAATATGAGTGTGCTATTTTATTTTACTTTGCAACGTTGAATTCCTTGACATTGATATGTAAAATGCATATGGGAATAAATGAATTCAGTATGAAAGGTGAGAGAAAGGAAGGGCAGAATGTCAGACGGGCCTGCGTGCCCAATTCTCAACCCTTTGAAAATAAAGTTCGTTCGTTCGTTCGTTCGTTCCCAACCATACTCGGACTATGTTTAGGTTGTCTTAACCCCAAATGTTAAATAGGATATAATCTATTACGGTAAGGACATACAACAGTCAACATCAAGTGACAGTTAGAAAAGAATTTATTCTGACCACCTATTACATATAAATATGCTATTAAAGAAAACAACAACACCCCCCCCCCCCCCCCCAAAAAAAATAGTAATGCCTTCGCTATCTCTGAAGGATAGTGAATCTCAATCACAATATAGAAAAATAACAACAATGCTACACTAATCACACCAGCACACGTCTCACTCCAAACTACCAACGCCCGTACACTTTCTCACACCAGAATTGTCAACTTAAAAGGGGCTAGGCCCCCAGCGGCCTGTCCTGTAGGTATAAATCTGGGTAGGTAAGGTAATCCACGCTGAAAAACTAACACAACACTGTTCCTCCTAATTGTTTATATTAACTTAAGGTAGATATAAGCTCTCTCTCTGGAAAAAGTTTCTAATAATCCAAGCGCACCCTCTTTTCCTGTGGCGGGTGAAGGCGACGATACTAATGTGAATATAACTGGCACCCACTGCTAGATCAAAATATCTGTGCAATAATGATCACTGCTGGCAACATGAATATATATGAGGGTCCCAAGGGATGCGCCTCTATTTGTTGGATAAAGGTGACGAGCTTCAGGCGGGTGACTATTACTGGCCAGGTGACGATTATCTGCACAATACGCCAATCTACTCTGGGTTTACTGTCTGACAATGGGTTTGACAGTGTTGCCGACACGACTGGATGGCAAAGATGGCAGCCCGTCTGGCTGGAGACGTATATCCTCCTAAAGGCTGTGAGTATGTACTCCAAGGTGACAGGAAGTAAATGGATCTGACGATATTGCCCCGAAAACTGAATGGCAACGGCAACAGTATTAATTGGTGGTTGGTAATGCAAGGGCAGTGTGGTGGGTTTAGATGTTATGAATGTTGGTGTTGTATTTAATTTGTAACTGAGTGAGCTCAAGCTGTGAAGGCCCCTGAGTCTAACAATTTATGGGGTGTGTTCTCAGGAAACCTTTCTGCTACCACCCTAAGATCTCACTCAGAGTTATATATTATACTTAGAATAAATGATGACTACGTCTAAATGTCTAGGGTAATGTACGTGTGGTGTGATGGTAACCCAATACACAAACACACACACACACAGATATTAAATTCTATGATCAACTCAACTAACACAGTGTTTTAAATTTGGTATTTAACAAATCTTTTTACAATTGATTTAGTCCTGAACCTAATATTATTTTGGTCAGGACTATCAAAATCAAATGAAATCAATTTATATATCTATATGCAATTCAATTAAACAAAAAGGGACAATCTGTCCATACACATAATTTAAAATCTAATAATGGTGTTAATATATCTCTACTACTGTTTAACTGGTACTAGATGACGGGTTGGGGTTTTTACCTCATCCCCTGTCTTTATTCACAAATATTATGTTCACTTTATTGGGTGGAAATGGATTTTATGGTATATAATTAGATTATTGTATGGTCGATAGTTGATGAATCGTTCCGTGCCAAGGCTTATGCACTTATCTGGCACGTGACGTTAGATGTTAGTTGTCTTTCCGGCCAACGGCCACTGTCTCAATCTTCCTGGGGCAATCTTGGTAGAGAGCTTGTACCAAGACTACAGTTCCAGTGGTAGAGAGCTTTTACCACTACAGCAAACTAAACTTTTACACTGGTTATTATTTTCAGGAAGCTGGCACTAGCATAGTGCCAGTAACAAACCCTGCAACATGAAGATTATGGTCTGTCTTAACATAATATCTAATCTACCAAATCCACAATTAATAATACATTCAAAAGAAAAGAACAGGGTCAGATCTCTCTGACCGACCCAGCTCATCCAATCTAGATTGATGGAACAACTTGTACCAGTTTTCCTTTTCCTCTCCCATAATGGCTGCAACATCTCTGCCATTATCCTTGATCTTTTTCCATAAAATATGATGGGTGATATGATCCCTACTGACAACCTATATAATCTTTTGGATCTACCTCTCTGGTAGTTTGTTATATGATGGATCAACATCTAGGCCCTGCATAAGTCTGTTAGGGACCTATGTACTTACAGTCGTAAAATATTTTTCATATGGCAGTATCTCACACTCAAATTTTTAAATAAAATATTAATAATTTCGTTCTTACCACAAATTCAATGAAATACACACAGGTACGATGATGTGGCACAAATTTAGCTGTGCCGCTGCTAAATTATGACTGCTTTTCTTTAGTTATGTCTTCAATATATGGTGAAGCAAGTCAAACTTCTGGTCTATCAATCCACCTGTTTAAGGGAACGTTTTTCTTCAAATGGCGTCCAGCCTTTCAATTTTTTTCTCAATATCCCCTACCCTGGCCAATAGAAATCGGCGTCTATCAAATTTTGAATTCCAAGTTTAAAAACCCCACTGCAAAAATTCTGTGTGTTTTTCGGTACGTTGGTTAGTCTGCCTTAGGCTTTACTTTGCAAAAATATATTTTTAGTTTCGGGCCAACCAATAACCTCTCTCCCTCCTTCTAACTACACCCAATCACATTACATGTACCCTCTTCTTCCTCATTTCAAAAATGCGTTCAAAAAAGGTTATGGCTAAAATAAGCAGGCATGAGTGTTCGTCAGTCTGTCCTAGAATATATAGTATTATTGCAATATCTTGGTTATTAAGGAGGCAATTTTGTAAATTAAAATATATTATTGATCAGGAGACCCTATTCCCCAAAACTATCTAGGTTTTATGGCCCTAAATATTATAGTTCGGATTTCCATATTTTTTCCATGTTAGTCATCAATATTATTTAAATCTAGAAAACCACCATCTTTTCCCCTCTCTCCAACGCTTTTTTTCAAACTAAAACGACAATGTCTGTGTTTCGTCAGAAAATACGCTACAATACAGGAAATGAGAGCGGTGTGGTGTTTATACATTTCCACTGCGTGAATATAAGGCGATGCAAGTATTGGCCTTGTGTCGTATTTTCAAAACTGCCGAAGGCAATCTCGCGCGTTCGTTACAATTTTTGATTCCAAACAACGCGTGCTGATGGTAGCATTCTGTCGCTCCTTTCCCCTCCTTCGTGTCTCTCAATCCGTCTAAAACAAAAATTACGCCTCGATTTGTTTCAAACATGTAATATATAGAAAGCGATATGTTTGCAGGCGGGGCGAAGAAGCTAATCGCAACCCAATATTTTATTTCTACCTTATTTGGACTTTATACTCTATAATGTTTTATCTAATTTATCGATTGCATTGAGGATATCACTACACATCTCCCAACTTAAGAACATGCTATCTGATGCAAGTTCATAATCCGAAATACACATAGATCAAATTTGCTCCTTAGGCCTTTTGAATACTCTGATTTTCGTCAAAAGGGTGCCTATTCAAGAAGTCTGCACCAACATTTTGCGACCCGGGAATGTATTCAATAGTGAATGAATAAGGCTGTATGAGCAACGACCATTGTAATAACCGAACATTTTCATGCTTTGCCTGTGACAGAAATACGAGCGGCTGATGATCCGTTTGGACCACGAATGTTCTACCATAGAGATAGATCTGGAACTTTTTTATAGCCCAGATTAAAGCTAAACACTCTTTCTCACTTGTTGAATAGTTTTGTTCCGCTTTGTTCAACTTGCAGCTAGCATAAGCAACTGGGTTTAATTCCCCATCAAGTGAAGTGGACCTTTGTAATAATGTGGCCCCTAATCCGACGTTGCTAGCGTCCGTTCTCACAACAAATTCTTGACTCAAGTCAGGCAATTTCAATATAGGCTTGCTTGTGAGCTTTTCTTTTAACTCTTGGTATGCCAATTCACACTGCGCTGACCAAGTAATTTTATCAGGATTTCTTTTACGAGTTAAATCCGTCAGAGGAGCACATATAGAGTTAAAATTTTTAATGTACTTCTGGTAAAAACCACACAACGACACGAAAGATCGCACATCTTTCTTTGTTTGTGGCCTCAGTGCTTTTTGTAATTTCTCTAGGTTCTTGGGGTCAGGGGTCATGCTACCCTGATATACCCTATGTCCCAAGAACTCCAACTCTTTACATCCAATACAACATTTGGTTGGTCTAGCAGTCAAGTTTGCCTCTCCGAGTCTATCAAATAACATATTCAAAGAGTTAACGTGTTCCTCAAATGTTTCAGTAGCGATGAGGATATCATCTATGAAATTCGTAATACATGGATTATTCAGGGGATCCAACAATTTTCGCATCATCCAAGAAAACACACTCGGAGCATTTTTCAACCCAAACGGCAACATGTTGAACTCATAATGTCCTTCCGAGGTGCTAAAAAGCTAAATAAGGTCGAACCTCAGGCTTTACTGGAATTTGATAATAGCCTTTGCTAAGATCCACCTTCGAAAAATATTTTGCCTTGTTCAGCCTGGCAAATAAGTGATTTGTATCAGGTAATGGATCCACCTGACCTTCTGTGACAGCATTCAGTTTCCTGTAATCTATGCACAGTCTATGTTCTCCAGATGGTTTCCTCAACAAAACCACACTAGAGCTATAAGGAGATTCACTGTGAGAAATAATCCCTTCTTTCAATAGGTAATCTATCTCCTCTTTCAAAGCTTTTTCCTTAGTGAAAGGAATAGAATAGGCTCTCATACAGATGGGTGTTGGGTCTATTAACTTCATATCATATTCCAACAAATTGGTGTGCCCCGGTTTGTCCGTTAACACGTCTGTATGATCATCCAGAACCTTTTGAATCCGCTCTCTCTGATTTTTCGTCAAGTGTTTACTGACTTTTACCTGTGCAGCTGTCTCACAGGGGTTTAGGGGGTATTCGTGAGAGGCGAATGGTTCGTTTTTCATCTCCGTTGCGATAGACAAGGTCATTAAGTGTGTTCCTTCCTGGATTCGTCTGTCCAGATATTTCTTTAGAAGGTTCACATGATAGATCTTCTCTTTCTCCTTCTTATCTATCTTGTAATTTGTTCTAGACACCTTCTCTAGAACCGTATATGGACCTTGCCATCCAGTTTGCAACTTGTTACTGCTGCCGGGTAGTAGAAGAAGCACCTTCGCTCCCACAGCTAGTTCCCTATCCTTCGCTTTCTTATTATAATATGCAGCATGTTTTTTCCTGGCTTGTCTCAAATTATCATTAGCAAGTTTCCAGCCAGTTTTAAGACGAGTGGTCAGCTCGTTCACATATTGATATGATGAGGTAACAGTCTCTTCTGCCTTCTCATCGGTCCACGTCCTCAATAGGGCTTCCAATGGACCTTTGATTGGTCTTCCAAATAACAGTGTTGCCTACATATTTTTCATGGCACCGGCCATTATCATGTAATTGGAAGTGTGGTGGTGGTGACTTTTCTTCCTTTTGTCATCGCATAAGAACCTTCCACTACAAATTCTTTTCCTGTGGTTGTCTCCCCCCAGGTTCAAATTCAAAGTGAGAGAACTTCGCTCTCTTTTATTTTTACCCAGTTCACGGAATTCCGACCGAGGGATTGTCGGGTGAGACTGGATTGAGATCCTTTTTTGTACTCGACGCATAGTGGCCATTCTAGCAAATTTAATTGAAGACTGTGTGTGAAAAGGGGGTTCCCATTCCACTATGTCTACTTTACCATAGTTATTTTTAGTTTCAGGCCTAGGTGTTCCCCGTGGCGTTTCTAGGTCCTGATTTTTTCCCTACGTGTGGGTGTTCCCTCGTGCCATTGGCCGCAGGCCTCCACAAAATTCTCAATGTCCACCACTACGCCTGGCCAATAATATTTTTGAGAAACTTTTTGGCAGATGGTACCTATTTTCTCATGGTCCCCATCTATTCCAACATTTAAACTCCTTATTACCTCTGCCCTATACGAAGTGGGAAGTACCAGCTGTCCGTGACCAGTGGATCCAGTTCCAGCCTTCCTATAGATCAATTTATTCTTCATATAGTAGTCTCCTTTAGTTGGAGGTGTATGGCATTTAGGCAACTTCTTAAAATACGGCTTGAGTGATCTGTCCTCAGCCTGTGCCTTCCTCATCTCTTCTGGATGAGTATTTATAGGATTATCCTCCTCCTTCTTTGACTGTGATCTGGTCTGCACTGTTGCCATGATCACAGGTCTCTTGGGATTCCCCAAGAAGACATATCTACACCCCAATATCAGATGGTAGATTGGTTCGTTTATCACTGCTGCTTTAATTACGCCTTCCACATAGCGAGTTTTCACAGTTATCCTGGCGATAGGAAGTGTCATGGTTGCTACGTCCTTAGTTGCCCCTTGCATCTCCACGGTTTCTGTGGTATACTGATCTGGGTTTACTAGGTGAGAACTCACAACAGAATCAAAATCTAATCCAGTATCATAAAGGCACCTTATGGTGACCCCATTGCATACAACATCTTCACAAACTGGGGGGTGATAAGGTTCCTGCTGTCCAGCGGGTTTGTCCTTTAATCCCTTGTTCCCCGTGTTCATAGCAGCGAAGGTAGAAGGTTTCCTTGTACAAACGTTGGTGTTATGAGTGTCCCTCTTACACCATTTACACCATAACTTTCCTTGGTGGAAAGGTTTTCTTTCATTATATTTTCGGTCATTGAACTGTGGGTTTCTATCTCGATAATCGACTCTCGGCCTATCAAAGTTGGGTTTACCTCGGTTTCCTTGATCTTTATTTTCAAATTTATTAGAGTTTTGTGGGGCCTTATAAGTTTCTAAATGTTTCTTCTTAGTGCCAGCTACTTCTGCCTGGGCCGCCTGATACCTCTCAGCGACATTAAGTACCCCACCCAACCTCTCTGCACCTTGTTCCATGAGAAACTTTCTCAGGTCTGTAGCCATGGACTCTCGTAATTGCTCTATCATGATCATCTCATTAAGATCTTGGGTCTTCCCCAGAGCAGTCCATTTCTCCAAATAGGTTTCCAATCTGGCAGAGAATTGGTGGTATGTCTCCCCAGACAAAAGCTTGGCATTTCTAAACTTCTTACGATAAAATTCACCATTCTTCTCATATCTTATCAACAAAGCCTGCTTTAACATGTCATAATTGTCTTGGTCATCCCTGCTCATTTTTGCAAACACTTCATAAGATGTTCCCCTAAGACCCTGGGATAACTTTAGACTCCACCTTTCTTTTTCTAACCCATAAGTGGTGGCTAATACCTCAAATCTGCTGAGGAATGACTCTATGTCATCCTCTTTCTCAACAAAATGATCCAAAATGAAACCCCAAGGCTGAGGTTGAGGCCCCCTGACTGGCAGTGGCATCGGAGGGCTGTTACCATTTTCAGGAGCATGGCCTTGAAATTCCAACTCCCTTAGTCGTAACTCGTGCTCCCTCTGTAATCTCTTCTCCTCCTTTTCTGCTTCCCTTTCAGCAGCCAGTCTTCTTTCCTCTGCCTCTATCTTCTTCTCTTCAAATTGGAGCCGCTTAATCTCAGCCTCCCTATCCGCCTCCAATGCCCTAGCCTCTTTGTCAGCCTCAATCTGTAACCTTTTAATTTCTTTCTCAGCCTCTAATTTTCTTTCTGCCTCTAATTTCCTATCTTCCCTATCTCTTGCAATAAATTTATCAACTTCAGCTGTTACATACTGGACCAGCTCTGGCCCATCCATACCCATCTCTTTTGCAGCCAGCACAGCAGCAGATCTAAACTTGGCCAAGTCTGCCATTCTGTCTTAAGCAACTTTAATAATGTTCTAAGACAAATTTAAACTCTAATAAACAAAGTACCAACTATGATTAATTAATTAACTACTGGCCGTGACAATTCATCAACTGTTAATTTCCACCTTAAAGTACTTTTATCTTTATTATAGGATATTTTTAACCTCTAGGGACAATAGTGATACAATATTGAATTTTATAATAAATGATAATTTTAAATCCCGGAGCGAGCTACCCAATATATGTGGTGGGTTTAGATGTTATGAATGTTGGTGTTGTATTTAATTTGTAACTGAGTGAGGTCAAGCTGTGAAGGCCCCTGAGTCTATCACTTTATGGGGTGTGTTCTCAGGAAACCTTTCTGCTACCACCCTAAGATCTCACTCAGAGTTATATTTTATACTTAGAATAAATGATGACTACGTCTAAATGTCTAGGGTAATGTACGTGTGGTGTGATGGTAACCCAATACACAAACACACACAGATATTAAATTCTATGATCAACTCAACTAACCCAGAGTTTTAAATTTGGTATTTAACAAATCTTTTTACAATTGATTTAGTCCTGAACCTAATATTATTTTGGTCAGGACTATCAAAATCAAATGAAATCAATTTATATATCTATATGCAATTCAATTAAACAAAAAGGGACAATCTGTCCATACACATAATTTAAAATCTAATAATGGTGTTAATATATCTCTACTACTGTTTAACTGGTACTAGATGACGGGTTGGGGTTTTTACCTCATCCCCTGTCTTTATTCACAAATATTATGTTCACTTTATTGGGTGGAAATGGATTTATGTTATATAATTAGATTATTGTATGGTCGATAGTTGATGAATCGTTCCGTGCCAAGGCTTATGCACTTATCTGGCACGTGACGCTAGATGTTAGTTGTCTTTCCGGCCAACGGCCACTGTCTCAATCTTCCTGGGGCAATCTTAGTAGAGAGCTTGTACCAAGACTACAGTTTCAGTGGTAGAGAGCTTGTACCACTACAGCAAACTCCACTTTTACACTGGTTATTATTTTCAGGAAGCTGGCACTAGCATAGTGCCAGTAACAAACCCTACAACATGAAGATTATGGTCTGTCTTAACATAATATCTAATCTACCAAATCCACAATTAATAATACATTCAAAAGAAAAGAACAGGGTCAGATCTCTCTGACCAACCCAGCTCATCCAATCTAGATTGATGGAACAACTTGTACCAGTTTTCGTTTTCCTCTCCCCTAATGGCTGCAACACCTCTGCCATTATCCTTGATCTTTTTCCATAAAATATGATGGGTGATATGATCCCGCTGACAACCTATATAATCTTTTGGATCTACCTCTCTGGTAGTTTGTTATATGATGGATCAACATCTAGGTCCTGCATAAGTCTGCTAGGGACCTATGTACTTACAGTCGTAAAATATTTTTCATATGACAGTATCACTCACTCAAATTTTTAAATAAAATATTAATAATTTCGTTCTTACCACAAATTCAATGAAATACACACAGGTACGATGATGTGGCACAAATTTAGCTGTGCCGCTGCTAGATTATGACTGCTTTTCTTTAGTTATGTCTTCAATATATGGTGAAGCAAGTCAAACTTCTGGTCTCTCAATCCACCTGTTTAAGGGAACGTTTTTCTTCAAATGGCGTCCAGCCTTTCAATTTTTTTCTCAATATCCCCTACCCTGGCCAATAGAAATCGGCGTCTATCAAATTTTGAATTCCAAGTTTAAAAACCCCACTGCAGAAATTCTGTGTGTTTTTCGGTACGTTGGTTAGTCTGCCTTAGGCTTTACTTTGCAAAAATATATTTTTAGTTTCGGGCCAACCAATAACCTCTCTCCCTCCTTCTAACTACACCCAATCACATTACATGTACCCTCTTCTTCCTCATTTCAAAAATGCGTTCAAAAAAGGTTATGGCTAAAATAAGCAGGCATGAGTGTTCGTCAGTCTGTCCTAGAATATATAGTATTATTGCAATATCTTGGTTATTAAGGGGACAATTTTGTAAATTAAAATATATTATTGATCAGGAGACCCTATTCCCCAAAACTATCTAGGTTTTATGGCCCTAAATATTATAGTTCGGATTTCCATATTTTTTCCATGTTAGTCATCAATATTATTTAAATCTAGAAAACCATCTTTTTCCCTCTCTCCAACGCTTTTTTTCAAACTAAAACGACAATGTCTGTGTTTCGTCAGAAAATACGCTACAATACAGGAAATGAGAGCGGTGTTTGTGTTTATACATTTCCACTGCGTGAATATAAGGCGATGCAAGTATTGGCCTTGTGTCGTATTTTCAAAACTGCCAAAGGCAATCTCGCGCGTTCGTTACAATTTTTGATTCCAAACAACGCGTGCTGATGGTAGCATTCTGTCGCTCCTTTCCCCTCCTTCGTGTCTCTCACTCCGTCTAGATCAAAAATTACGCCTCGATTTGTTTCAAACATGTAATATATAGAAAGCGATATGTTTGCAAGCGGGGCGAAGAAGCTAATCGCAACCCAATATTTTATTTCTACCTTATTTGGACTTTATACTCTATAATGTTTTATCTAATTTATCGATTGTATTGAGGATATCACTACAGGCAGTAGTGATAAACCTCGAAGGGACAAGTTATGGAGCAACGACTTGTGCTTCCACCTGACTGCATCACGCGCATCCCACCTATTCGCGAAAGTAACTCGTGCAACCTTGGTATTGTCTCGCAATGACAATACCTCAATGAACCTAACCGGCGCGACCTCATTAAACGCACGTCTGATTGTGCGCCAGCTAGAATTCGGGGGGATATTGCGGACCCATACCTTGCGGTCACTAGCTATCAGGCCCTCAGATATGCCTCTGCTGTTCCTATTCATGTCCCTCGGCATTGGACTGTGAGTATTAATGGGTGCCTGCCGCGAACCTCGTCCAAGATGTACTTTCTTCTCAGGTGGTGATATATCGACCACCTGATCGTCCGCCCCGGGACTTCGGTGTTGCTGAGACCCTGCTTCAGCCTCTCCCGTGGCGTTGTGCACTCCGCGTACATTATCGACGATCAAATCGGCAACTGGGTTCTCAAGAACAAACGCGTTCACTCTCCCGGATAAAAATGGGGTGTCTACATTAATACACGGTTGGGGGTAAGACTCAACTTTGCCCCCAAACGTGGTACACTTCACAGTTTTGCCTGTAAGGCAGGATTCGTCGATGCACGACCGCCGCACCCCGACTGTGGTACATCCAGTGTCCCTCAACACCGAGACTGGTTTCTTCTCCACCACACCTTTGTAGAGTGCCACCTTGCCAGTCTCAAGTACCGCCGACAGACATGGTACCGCATGTCCGCAGTGTAACACTATATCCTCGTTCGAATGGAACAGAGGTCGACACCCCACACAGTCCTCGCTGTTGACTGTGTCCAACACAAACGCAGCATTCGCATGTTCAATTGGGGTAGGACACCTGTCAGCATAATGACCCTTGCCATTACAATTGGAACATCTGCGTTCCCTTTTTGACTTCTCACGTGGACTATTGCTTGGACTGCTAACTGGTGAAGACCGCGCATCGGAGTCGGATGCCCGGCTATCAGCGGACCCATTCCTCCGCTTGGAATGTTTTGTCTTATAGAAACACCGATCTTCCTCACGAAACTCCTCAAAGCGTACCTGCTTTCGCGTTTGGCGCTCTCCTCCGTCGCTATCACTTTTCCATTGACGGTTGTGCCAGTTTGACCGACCATTCCGATGAGATCGGAAGTTACCGTAATTCCCTCTGCATGGTTGATAGGGACGGGAGGGCCTATCGTCATTCTGCTCTTGGCACTTGTCTGCACCGCCTGACTGATTTTGGCATGGTTGTCGCTGGACTTTGCCGACACCTGCAACTAAGGCGTCAGACAGACCAGAACGATGGATGGGTTTGCCCGGATGAGCAAGGACATAATGATGGCACAACTGTGCCATGGACTCAATGTCCTTTGGCTGGCGCTCTTGGAAAAATTCTACCAACTCAGTAGAACAGGACGACAACACTTTGTCCCGTAGCATTAGATCAACCAAGCCCTTAAAGTCCTTAGGAATTCCTTCCAACTCGATCCATCTATTCAACAGAAGCTTGATCTTCGAGATGAAGTCCTCGAAGTCCTGGTCTGCACTTGGCATAGTGTTTCTAAACCGCGTCCAGTACTCGTCAGCCGTCAGACGGAACTTCCGAAGCAACCGCTCCTTCACCTTGTCGTAATCCGCCCGCTCCTCCAGCGGGAGGCTATAAAAAGTCTCCATCGCAGGCCCCACTAGCAATGTGGATAACAGAGATGGCCACTCGTCTCTGTTCGCCTTCCAGGCCACGCATCCGGCCTCGAACCTCTCAAGAAAAAATCTAAGGTATCAATTTTGTCATTAAAATTCGGCAGACGCAGCCTAAAGGGACGATGAGACTCCCTCGGAGTCGAGTTCTGACCACTCGCACCCACTTCTAATTTCTTTAATTGTATTTCCTTAAGAGCTTCTAGTCTTTTTTCCTCCAGAGCTAATATCATTCTCTCTAATTCTAACTTTTCTTGTAATTCGAACTCTCTCTGTTTCCAATCATTCTCTTCTTTCATCTTCTTTTCTTGTATTTCGAACTCTCTTCTTTTGAGCTCTAACTCTTCAGCTCGAGCATCTCTTTCCTGCTTCTGCTTCTCAATCTTTTTCTTCTCCAAAGCTTTTTGATTTTCCTCTGACTGGTATTCTGCTTTGGCAAAATCCATTAGTTCTTTCCCCGTGTTACGGTATTTTAATTGGCATCGTCTGCTAGAGGTTAGCAGCATGCGATTTTAGGGGTTACTGCGTTTAATGTAATGTAAAATATTAGTAGACTATTGAACGCTATGACGTTTCAGCGTTGGTAGGTCACGCACCGTGACCAAGAGACGGGACTCTTTCTTGAATGACCGTCGAACTGAGAAGACGTGTCCTTGGAGTCTTATAGTGTCGGGCATGGAGTGCCACACAAATTATATTGTATTTAAATATGGACATGGGTCAGTCCACTGTATACTATGAAAGAGATGAAATGTGTTGTTTCAGGTTAGTAATTGACTAAACCCAAGTCGGAATGTATCAACCGTCCTTATAGATTATATTTTTTGACAGACGCATAATCTCACTGTCGGTTGTTGGGATCACCAACCACGCGTACATATAGTTATGACGTTCTGTCTACAGTAATTCATGCTATTTGACAAGGACTGATTCGCAGATAAATCATAATCGAAGTATGAACAGAACTTAATATTTATGTGCTTCATGATAACCATGTGTGAACTATTTATGTATGAATTCAATGTATTAAATCTGTGCGGACTCAAGACATGACTTATCCCGTCTATGAACATTGGGAATTCAATTATTATTATCATGGTTGCAAAGCTTTTATTCCACTTTTCGCGCAACTGACTATTAACAGCACGATGCAAAATGATGAACGGTAAAACCAATTACCACGATTGACTAGCCAGCTAGCAACAATCCGTTGGGCTAACTCCGGTCGCAACACCCCGTGTACCCACAATCTTTGCCTATCCGAATGAAACCCTCTAAGTCCATGCTGTACACAATATTATCTATAATTCTGCTTCTTTTGCTATAGATTCTTACTATGCAACTACTCAATCACATGTACTATAAACACCTCACTTATATCAACAGATAACTCTCTGCTTACAAAGTATGCAGTAATGGTATATGAATAACAATATCACTACTCACAGTGCAATTACATGCATATATATATATATATATATATATATATATATATATAATGCACTTCAACCCTCAATTCGGTATAAACGTTCTCTTCCACTTGGCTAATGTCTCCTTACTCTCTAGGTTTGGTCCTTCCGACCACTTAGTCTCTGAGATACAACTGAAAAGATCCTTACTATAGTCGGTAGCTGTATCTCACTAGCTGATAATACCTCTTGGTGCTATACCAACTCACAACTGTAAGGGGCACCGCCACAAAAATTGAACAATAAGTTAGCTTTTACACCACAGTATCTTACTAGCACCCACCCTGGTGCTGTACTCTGACAGTATTTCTACTCAGTATGTTTACAAATGGCAAAAAATGAATATTTCATAGATGATAAGACACACACCAAACACTACGATAACTACCAGTCACGAGGGATAATATCTTCTTCTTCTTCTTCCTCGTTCGCCCTCAGACCTCCACATTTATGACTCTAATAAAGGCAGCAGTCAACTCAAGGTTCCCGACATCTCCAAACAGTTTTTCGTTGACAGAAGTGGGTTGTTGCCATATGCTACCCCGTTCATTACTGTAGGTTGGGCAGTACTGCAGCAGGTGTTCGACTGTCATCGGGCTGGTACCGCAGGTGCAGAGATCTGTTGCACCAATTTTGTATTTGTGGTACAGATGGTATCTCAATCTGTTGTGTCCAGTGCGTAGTCGACGGGATAGACTGATATATACAATACGTGACTGACAACAAACGAAAACAAGGGATACCCGTTAACGTATTTACAAGATAGCAAGAAGGAACCAGAGATCACACCATTTAAACACAATAATAGAATTACTGAATGTACAAGGCAACGTAAATACAAATCCCACCAGCACACCTAACAAATACTGAGCTTGGAATGTTAAGTATGGCAGTCGCAGGAAACCCTTCTGCCTGACTTCACCACTAAACATACGCAGCCACACCCTAGAAAGGATCAGTCTAATCCAATCTTTGCCCACAAGTAAGAACAGAAAGAATTAAACTCGCCGCCCGTCCACTCTTGAACTCACAAATGTAATATTAAACACAGCAGACTAAAACAACAATTACACTTAACAATGAAGTGCTGAGAGCTATCCCCTTAACCAGCCACTAACTAAATCATACAAATCAAAATAAACTAAATAACATTTAAGCAATAATAACACTATATTATATCCATAACATATAATAATAATGACCCCAAGTGACAGAAAATCAGAATGACAGATTCCACGTAACTAACTAACACCCTATAAATCACAGCCTAAATTTCTACAAAGAAAGCGAGGAAAAAGAACAAAACAAAAGGAAGGAAAAACCACGAAATCAAATAAGAATACCTCAAGAAACAGACGTTGACGTCGAAAAAGATTATTCAACACGACCCCAACAGAAAGATCCCACTAACCTAAAAGACCAGACTGTAAGATAAATCGTACCAGATGGATAGACAGAAAAGGAAAATTTAAAGGAAGGAAAAAAAATACAACAAATCATACACAGATATTCAAACAATAACTTAACTGACGATCCAGCGATGCACCTCCACGTAGCTCCTCAGACACAGATGATGGTAGATGAAAATAGCACACACAGGTCTCCACAAACTTGAAAAAATCCAACCGTACACAATGTTCTTCACGGTGTTATCTCGGCACAGTCCACAGCAAGAATAACGACCGTATCCACCATAATGTCTTCTTCACAAGTCTATGTGCCAGATAATAACAATTATGTCCTTGGCACGGTGATTCGTAAAATATATTATCACAGTTCAATTCACTACGTCACTTCGTAGGAGGACCCAGCAGTCTTCACTCTTCAGCAAAGTATATTCCAGGACCACACAGATCAGCAGGCTTCGGTAACCGGCATCCCTTCAAGCGGTACTAGGGCCACGAAAGAAGCATGGGTAGGCTCCCACTGGAACGGCACATCGGTACGGCATGATGACGACAGAACTTGGCAGGAACGCAGGAGTGGAATGTCCACCAGGTATGTAGAGCAGTACGAGCGATGACACTACTGCAGGTTGGCTACATGCACAACAATGGTTGCGTTGATCTCAACCATGATCCAGATCATAGGAGTTGCACACACCCTGAGATGCCACCACCACTATTGACACTAACATTACCAACAAATATTGATGATCTAATCTCCTCTACCGACATAACACAGTCAGGCACCAGAGCCCAAATACTACCAAAACACTAGTGACACTCCTAATATCAACAAATCTTGAAGATCTAATCTCTTCTGCCGACACAACACAGTCAGGCACTAGTGCCCAAATACTACCAACCTCACAAGAAATTTTAATCTCCTTTGCAACCCTCATGGAACAACTGTAGACACCTGTCCCACCTAACCTCCGCCTGGATCACCACCTTTCTAGCACTAAGCTACGAAGTACGCCTTGTAATATATCCAAATGTGATGCTAGCCGCCAGCTGCAACTCTACTGTACAACTTGTAACACTCTTTCTATCAATAATTGAACAACCTGGCACAAAATTACCTTTCCAAAACCACAACAAACACAAAAACTGTCCAATATAATCCGTACTGACAGCGCTAACCTTCCACTGTGCACTCTTACGAACTAAGTCACATACGGCGACGGGTCACACCCCTGAATGTAAACAACTCACTGAAACTGTCTAACAAAACACACTGCCGTGAACACTGGAAAACACGATGAAGTGTACACAATGCTCTGCTACACCCTCTATATATTTGTGTGCATAGAAACTACTGGCTTTGTATACTATAGAAAATTGGCCGCACGGCCTCTAGGTTCACAAAAGAACCGGATTCAGCCACCCAGCTGTCATGAACCATTAAACTGTGGTTCCACCGCTGCAGTGTGGATTTATAATAATAAATAAAGGCTCGTTCTTCCCAGGCTACAACCACACCACAATGGCTGACAATAAGAAATGAACACCTTTAACAGGAACTTCCCTTTAATACTATGCATAATACAATAAGGCCTCACACGGCCAATAAACGCATCAAATACAATACTGAAATGCCACTGTAAAACTTGCCTTAGCAGCTTAATCTATCAACATCATACACTACAGTACGAATTACACTGAAAACCACTGCAATGAATATTGCTCACCTGAGCGGCTGTCACAACGTTACCCCTGTGAGGGTAACCAAAGAGAGTTATCTGTGTGGTGCCGGCTTTGTCAATGGCTCAGATTCGCCTGGCACCCGGTTGAAGATGAGCAGCAGGAGTGGAGAAGGTGAATATAAGACTTTGGGATGAGTTCCCAGCATATAGCCCCAGTGATTCTGGATCTCGTGACATATACCTCCTACCACTCTATCTCCCTCTCTATATTATAATACTAACGAGCCCCCACTCCCCTATTACACTGAGTGAACAGAAGAGAAAGAGAAGAAGAACAGTATGTCTCTTTCGCACACTTTCGTTCCTTCTCTATATATGTAATAACGTGTGTGGGTAATGTAACCACAACTACAACGTTTATTAAAATACTGAAATATAACAACATTCAGTTACAACAATACAAATGTAATAAGAACTAACCTAACTATGCCTGGAAAAGAAGATAATAGTTAGGCAAAAAATACACTCACTAAACTTAAGTCTACACGATGTGATGATGATGATGAATTAACCTAATCTTAACCCCAACAAAAAGGATATCTTGATTCGGGGCTCGGAATGACTGTCAATAAAACTCTGGGAATTTGTATACACGGGCAAGTCTTAGTCTGCATTCAATAACACTGGACGGTCCACTGGATTTCGTCAGGTGTCGATGGCCTGTTCCTTTTGTCGCTCACAAAGCGAGTGTTGACATTGCGCCGCGTGTCTGAGCTGGCGTGTTCCTATGTTGTTGTTTAAACAATGTTATGCGGTGGAGACTTCCGCTGATATGCAGATGTCCCTGTGTGGTGAAGATATTGGTCTCGGGTGGTGATGATGGTGGAAGCAGGTTATATCTTGGTATTTGTTGGCGCATATATTTCACTGGGAGAATCTGTCCATTACTACAAGTAATTTTGTATCTCAATAATTTGCGTAGGCGCTGGTTTACAAATTCGTCCGTCGGCTCTTGCCCCTTCCGATAATTAAAGTAACGTGGACAGCTCTTTAGTAATGCAACAATCCTGCCTTGGTATTGTCTGCACCCTGTTCTGCGTGGGTGGCTGCGGATGATGGAAAGACCCTTCACCGTCTGGCGAATTCCTTTCTCAAAAACCCCCGTGGAGAATGGGTAAAGTGGGTGCCGTTAATTACATGTGAGATGCGTGTCGTCGCAGTATCTCTGGTCGGCCCTACTTTTTAGCTTGTCCCGTAATTAACGCCCGCAACGTAGTAGACAAAGGCTGAGGTATCTCAAAGGTCCCCGGTCTCTACCACTGCGATGGATAAAAGGATAATCCCGTATAAATACCCCGTAACCTATGCTCCGCATGCGGTGTGTTTGTGTCTGTGAAATCTTATCCTTATAATGAATGACTGTGCGGTGTTTACTGTACGGTTAACAGGTAATGTAAGAGACAAAATAAACGTGTCTTGTATTTACTTCATTATAATTAATGAAACTGTGCGATCTTATAAGTATAATAATTCTTTGCATGGTGTTTATTGCAATCTGTACTTATGAGTATGCGATATAATATTATAATAAACGTGACTGGTAATTACAGTGTTATATTTATTTACATATATGGGAAATATGTATATATAATCTGACTGAGGTTAAGATATAATGATATAAGGTACAAATCTATATTACACTAACCTTGATGTCCATATCATGAATTTCACTGACACTTGGCCTGAATCTTCCTCGTGAAATATGGAACCAGTATATGCGGGCGGAATGATTTTTCATACCATTGCCCGAACGATAGATTTCGTTCAGTATATACTGTCTGAATCGCCTAGGGCTATTTTTCCGGTCGCTTCTTGGGTCATGTGAAAATTCGTTTGTTTTCCTTTCGTCAGACATTCAGTCCTCATTCCTGGGTACATTTCCTGTAATATTTTTCTATTATCGTTTCCTTGTTGTTCCTCTCCCAGACAAACTGTCTGTGTGCGTCCTTTGGGGCACGTACAGTGTTGTTCTTCTCGTTATAATTTCGTATTCATACTGCTTTCATGTTGTCCTTGTGCAGACTTTAAGTCTCCCTTAGTCACAACAATACTTGGTTAACACTGGCCCTGTGTAAACATATCCGCAACTTAGTATCAATTATTCCGATAGTCTGTTGGTGCAATGTCCGCGTGTTGTGAAAACATTTCAGGTGAATGTTGTTGCGTGCTGTCTCAGTGTTCTGTAAACATTTCTTGTAAAATTAGTGGGTTTCCCACGACTGTCTGGTATGCACACAATGGGTATAGAAACGAAATACAAACTCATTCGTCTCTCGCGACATAGCTTTCCCCCAACAAGTTCGAGCATGGGAGAACTATTGCGAATTAGGGGGTATTTCGCTTTCCTTATTGCCCCCTATTAGTATCTTCTCACTATCTTTGGTCTCCTTCTCTTCCTGGTTCAACCCTTCGTTCTCCTCGTTCAAATCATTCTTCTCGCAATCTTCCTCAGTTGCTTCTCCTGCATCAGCTATAAAGAGCTGCTCCCTTTCCTGTTTCAATATCGTGACCGTAGTCAAGAGTTGTCGCCCCTGCTCGACTACGTTCGTAGAGTGGGTTGTGATTTTCTGCACACCTGCAGATGACTGTCTAGCCGCATTGGGCTGCAGTGCTGAGTTCGGATTTCCTTTATTCAAATGCTTTGTGGCTGCTCGTGTCCTGAAGTTGGCCGCTTCAGTTATGTGTCTGGCTAAGTATCTCTTTAGCAGAATAATATTATATATTTCCAGCTGATTCTCCATTGGAATCTTATAATTGGTTCGAGATGCCTTCTCGACCACTGTGTATGGCCCGTGCCATCCAATCTGTAACCTGTTCTGTTTGCTATGCATAAACAGTAAAACATATGCTATCTCTAGCTCACACTTAGGACCAGTCGTATTATATTCTCCGTCATGTTGACGCCTCCTCTTCTTCATACGTAGTCTGTTTCCCTTAACAGTGGCTTCCTCACTTTTCCCATGATTTGATGCCCCTCTCTGGCATTCAGGACCTGATCTGATAAATTGATCCATGTCCCTTGCGATTCCCTGCCAATAATAATGGTGGGTGATTCTTTGCGTAGTGATGTATTGTCTGACCTGACCACTAGATTCACTAGCATGTCCCATACCTAAGATATAAAATCTATATCGTGCTGGTACTACCAGTTGCTTATACTCATATCCGCGCTTTCCTACTTTCCTAAGGAGTTGTCCTTGCTGTTTAAAGCAGTCTCCTGGTTGCGATGGATTGTCTCCCTTCAGTCTCTTCTTAAAACAAGGTTCTACCGCTTTGTCATTGTTTTGAGCTTGTCTCAGCTCTTGCGGATGGAAGTCAACCTCGTCTCCTTGTCTCTTCTCCTTCGCTTGGTCACTTGTCTGCACTGCAGCTGTGACTCTTGATTGACGAGTGTCTCCTAAACTCACATATTTGTAGCCTAAAATGACTTCATATGTATGATCATTTAAAACTGCCGTTCGTAGTTCTCCCTTGACATATCTGCCTTCAATGGGAGTCCGGGCGATAGCCGCCATCATTGGAGGATCGCCGTTACCTGTGACCTGAATTTCCACAGTTCCATCAGTCAATTGTTCTGGTCTAACCAGTCTTGAACTGATTTTCGAATCGAATTCCAGCCTGGAATCGAATACCTCTTCCGCTCTTTCTCTATTGACAACGTTGCGTTCCGAGGGAATCCGGGCGCTAGTCGCCGTCCCTACAATATCACTTTTCCTTTTCCGCCCCTTTGCATTAGGGTCCTTGTAATATTCGTTGCCAGGTTTAAACCTCTTCTTTCTTTTGAGTGGTCCATTCTTACTGACACTAACTCTCAGTGTGTCTTTCTTCGCTCTGTCGAAATAAAAAATGTTTCCCCACTTCTTTCTTCTGCTAACCAATCTTTGAATCCGACGACGGATCAAAGTTGGCCCTTGTTTGTCCTTATTACGTATCTTGTGTATCTTGCCCGTGGAATGGTCATAATTCAAGATACGGTGCAACCCATCTGTCCATTTATATCTGGTACAGTGTGTTGTAACTTTCGCGCGTCGGCGCTGTGCCTTGCATAAAGCGCGTACACCAAGCTGTTTCCTTTTGTGTCGCCTGGTGTCTTTCCTTCTGTCTATCCGCTTAGTTTTTGTCTCGCCTACATATAGAATCGGAGTCCCGTGGGTGTTAAGCTGCTGTATCCCCGCCGGCTCTACCACACTGTTCTCCTCGTGATCCTCTTCTACCTCCTTTTGAAGAGAGTCGAGGGGTGTCTCCGTGTCCGTCGTCCACCCTGTCCCGATAATCGTATGTGTTGTTATACCTTCTAAAGGCACACATTTCTCTCCGTAAGTTTTAAAAGTGGTAGGATCTGACTTTTCCTCGTCCTGGGTAAAGGCAGACTTAGGCGATGTGGGCAACTGTCTATTTCCGTGGATAATAGCGAATGCCCGTTCCTGTCCGGTCGCTTCTTTCCACGTAGAAGGGCCGGTGGAGTAAGGTAATAATTGTTCTCCTGATGTCAGGAGACAAGTGCCTGTTTTCTTCTTCCCTGTGATGCCAGGTGAAATTGTTTTATTCGAAGTCCCCTTGCAAGATCCATCGAAGGTACCGCTTGCAATTAGAATAGGTTCTTCTGTGCCTTCTAATAACTTTCCATTATCTCTGCAGAGGTGTCTGGAATCCACTGAATCCATCACGCCCAAGGAAAGCGGGCCGGGTGAACCCTGCAGTTGTGGTTCAAAGGCGCCCCTAGGGGCCTGTTCATCCGCAAACGTGTGCGGATGAATGAAGGATTTTGCCTTGATTCTCCTATATTTAGCCTCCCTCTCTGTCTTTCTCTCCTCTTTCTCCGCTGCTAATTTCAATCTTGTTTGCTCTACTTCTATTGCTAGTTTCCACGCTTGGGATCGCTTCGTACTCTTCCCAGCGTTGTAAGGGCTGCTTTCCTTACTTAACCCCCTCCCTTGTTTGGGCTTCAGGTCCATTTCCAACGGGAAGTCCATTTCATGAAGCTGGGGCGCAGTTGGAGCCGACAAGTTTTCTACGGGCGCCAGATTTTCAGAGGGGTGGTCCAATATGGGCAGCATAACTTGAGAAATAGAGTGGTTAGATTCATCGTCTTCTTCTTGTCGCTCTTTTACCCTGGCTAGTTGCTCCACCGCGTCTGATAGTCGACGCATCTCCCGTTTCTTGGCGCTTTCTTGTCGCTCTATCTCCCATTTCTTTAAAATGTCCTCCGAGGCTCCAGTTTTCAGTTCCAGAGAACGCATGGCAAGTTCATGTTGTCTCTCTGCTGCCTGCTCCTGTTCCTCTGCCTCCAAGTATGCCTTGGTCTCGGCCTTATCTATTCCCATCTTTTCGACTGCCTCACGCCAAGCAGCTCGTAACTGGACCAATTCCGCCATCTTACTTGTGAACTGCTGTAACTCACAAATTACCGAAAATGACAGAAAGAAGCAAAAGGAAGGAACTACCTGTTACCTACTAGGAAATATGCTGTCGCAAAACCCCGAACTCAGACTAGCACCAAGTCTGAATTCTAACTGCTACCTGAAAAAAATTATAAGTTACCCAGCTAGATTTCAATCTGCCTATTGCTACTCAAAAGTATGTGAGAGAAACAAAAAAATTTAGAGCGACAATAACAATCGTGCCCTTGACCACTGGGGGAAACCACAACAAATTTTCCCGTATACTTCCCTATAACCTTTACACCCGTGCAGATAAATGACAATATTTAAAAAGCCCTGACCATAAAAAGTCTGACCCTAAACAGTCTGCCTACCAAGAAAACACTGCCAAAATGTATCGTCTCGGTGGCTTAGCGCTATTGTTCACTTGTGAACAAAAGAACTATACAACGTCGGTTCGCTCGTTTCGATGCGTTCGACTTCACCAATGCCTTTTGTTAAAAGACCCACGTGGTACTATACATGTACCAAAAATCCAGGTAAATTTATAATGATGACAACAAATCAATAGAGGTAACTAGATGCAGTAATAAAGTGCATATAAATTAATACGGTGTAATCTTCTAACATATGTCAATGTCTTACTTAATATACTATGAATATCTAATCTAATCTAATCTTAATATCTAATATGAATATCTAGTTATCTAATACTCTATTCTGTGTTCTTTCCCTCTACCTAAGTAGAATAAGGAACAGTATAGAAGACAGTGAATAGGTTTATACAAAATTTGCAAAAAAGAATTATTTAATGTTTTAGTCTAGGGCAAGTCCCAAGGTATATCCCGGACTGCAGCCCACAATTATGTCACAACGTTACCCCTGTGAGGGTAACCAAAGAGAGTTATCTGTGAGGTGCCGGCTTTGTCAATGGCTCAGATTCGCCTGGCACCCGGTTGAAGATGAGCAGCAGGAGTGGAGAAGGTGAATATAAGACTTTGGGATGAGTTCCCAGCATATAGCCCCAGTGATTCTGGATCTCGTGACATATACCTCCTACCACTCTATCTCCCTCTCTATATTATAATACTAACGAGCCCCCACTCCCCTATTACACTGAGTGAACAGAAGAGAAAGAGAAGAAGAACAGTATGTCTCTTTCGCACACTTTCGTTCCTTCTCTATATATGTAATAACGTGTGTGGGTAATGTAACCACAACTACAACGTTTATTAAAATACTGAAATATAACAACATTCAGTTACAACAATACAAATGTAATAAGAACTAACCTAACTATGCCTGGAAAAGAAGATAATAGTTAGGCAAAAAATACACTCACTAAACTTAAGTCTACACGATGTGATGATGATGATGAATTAACCTAATCTTAACCCCAACAAAAAAGGATATCTTGATTCGGGGCTCGGAATGACTGTCAATAAAACTCTGGGAATTTGTATACACGGGCAAGTCTTAGTCTGCATTCAATAACACTGGACGGTCCACTGGATTTCGTCAGGTGTCGATGGCCTGTTCCTTTTGTCGCTCACAAAGCGAGTGTTGACATTGCGCCGCGTGTCTGAGCTGGCGTGTTCCTATGTTGTTGTTTAAACAATGTTATGCGGTGGAGACTTCCGCTGATATGCAGATGTCCCTGTGTGGTGAAGATATTGGTCTCGGGTGGTGATGATGGTGGAAGCAGGTTATATCTTGGTATTTGTTGGCGCATATATTCACTGGGAGAATCTGTCCATTACTACAAGTAATTTTGTATCTCAATAATTTGCGTAGGCGCTGGTTTACAAATTCGTCCGTCGGCTCTTGCCCCTTCCGATAATTAAAGTAACGTGGACAGCTCTTTAGTAATGCAACAATCCTGCCTTGGTATTGTCTGCACCCTGTTCTGCGTGGGTGGCTGCGGATGATGGAAAGACCCTTCACCGTCTGGCGAATTCCTTTCTCAAAAACCCCCGTGGAGAATGGGTAAAGTGGGTGCCGTTAATTACATGTGAGATGCGTGTCGTCGCAGTATCTCTGGTCGGCCCTACTTTTTAGCTTGTCCCGTAATTAACGCCCGCAACGTAGTAGACAAAGGCTGAGGTATCTCAAAGGTCCCCGGTCTCTACCACTGCGATGGATAAAAGGATAATCCCGTATAAATACCCCGTAACCTATGCTCCGCATGCGGTGTGTTTGTGTCTGTGAAATCTTATCCTTATAATGAATGACTGTGCGGTGTTTACTGTACGGTTAACAGGTAATGTAAGAGACAAAATAAACGTGTCTTGTATTTACTTCATTATAATTAATGAAACTGTGCGATCTTATAAGTATAATAATTCTTTGCATGGTGTTTATTGCAATCTGTACTTATGAGTATGCGATATAATATTATAATAAACGTGACTGGTAATTACAGTGTTATATTTATTTACATATATGGGAAATAGGTATATATAATCTGACTGAGGTTAAGATATAATGATATAAGGTACAAATCTATATTACACTAACCTTGATGTCCATATCATGAATTTCACTGACACTTGGCCTGAATCTTCCTCGTGAAATATGGAACCAGTATATGCGGGCGGAATGATTTTTCATACCATTGCCCGAACGATAGATTTCGTTCAGTATATACTGTCTGAATCGCCTAGGGCTATTTTTCCGGTCGCTTCTTGGGTCATGTGAAAATTCGTTTGTTTTCCTTTCGTCAGAATTCAGTCCTCATTCCTAGGTACATTTCCTGTAATATTTTTCTATTATCGTTTCCTTGTTGTTCCTCTCCCAGACAACTGTCTGTGTGCGTCCTTTGGGGCACGTACAGTGTTGTTCTTCTCGTTATAATTTCGTATTCATACTGCTTTCATGTTGTCCTTGTGCAGACTTTAAGTCTCCCTTAGTCACAACAATACTTGGTTAACACTGGCCCTGTGTAAACATATCCGCAACTTAGTATCAATTATTCCGATAGTCTGTTGGTGCAATGTCCGCGTGTTGTGAAAACATTTCAGGTGAATGTTGTTGCGTGCTGTCTCAGTGTTCTGTAAACATTTCTTGTAAAATTAGTGGGTTTCCCACGACTGTCTGGTATGCACACAATGGGTATAGAAACGAAATACAAACTCATTCGTCTCTCGCGACAGCGGCAAAACTATGGAAACGACACACTCAGAAATCATTGACAACTTCTTAATCTACAGCCTGAAGATAATACGACCTAGACAGTACACTGCTCTAGCATTACAACGTACTTATCCACCAGGACCGAAATATGGCAAGCACTCAATTAATAGTCCATAACATGAACCACACAGCAATCTAGCTGGCAAAAGGGACATATGCGTCATACCAGGACGCCGGCTAGTTTCTGACTGTCTAATTTTTGCGCCTTTCTCCCCCGACTTCCGGTAGTCACATGACCCACCAGTTCGGCTAGCCCCGGCCTCACCCGGCTGACTTTTCCGACAGATGCTCTGCGAAATAGCGCTGTGACAACGTGCAAAGGGGTGGACTTAGCCTGGCCCGTGCAAAATTGACGGGACTAACGACAGAATTAGAGCTATAGAGCTATAAGTCAGAAAAAAGGGCGTAGGCACGAAATAGAAACCAAAAGAGGGCAGACTACTCAGACCAAAGTGTCAGACATTTCAATCAAATCATGACACTACGTTCGGGTGGTCCCTGGTTGCATTCCTTGGTGAGCCTATCCCATCCGTTACTTTTCTGTTGTCTAGTGTTTCCCATCTTTCTGACTAGTACCTGGTACATACTTACTTTTGTTTTGTTTATTTACAAACGAAAGAGAAAAACGAATAGCAAAACTGCTCCCTCAGGCATGTGGTACAAGGCGACTGACGTTGGGTTGTGCACGGGGAAGACAGGTTATCATGTAAAGCAAATCGCTTCAGAAATCACTGCTACAAGAGTGAATGGATGCTAGGGTGCAAGCTTCCTTCAAGAGGGACTAGCTGCAGAAGTGGTTCCATTCTCCTTAGGGATCAGAAAGGGAAATGAGGGATGGTTTACCAGTGAAAGTAGACCCTAGAGATCAATATGCCAAAGGATAGGGGTAACGTAGAGTTTACCACCCCACTACTGTCAGGTGTACATCTATTATAAGAATATGTTCTAAAACTCGCTAAATTTTAAATAATTCTAAATGTTAAAACAATGAGCACATAGTTGATACAAGAGCCATCTTGTATCTCGCAGTCCCATGATATTAATCTCGTATCTCGCAGGGTCTCATGATATTAATCTTGTATCTCGCAGAGTCTCATTATATAAATCTTGTATCTCGCAGAGTCCCATGATATTAATCTTGCATCTCCTGATTCATACGTGCACTTCTATCGGTGATAATTAAATTAACTATTAATTTGTACGACAAATAACAAGTTAAATGATCAGTTATTCTTTAACAATTGTAAATAAATGAAACATTGGTGAGTTAATACTTGTTTCTTCACTGAAACTTTGCTGGAATTGGACTAAGTTTGAAACAAGTGTTCACTTTGTTCTGGCCTGGTAAGATAAGACTTAGCTGTCAGATTGATGAAGTGTTGTTGTTGCTACTGACAGCTTCGTCAATTTACGATTTATGTGGTGAGGGCACGTCCCAAAGCGTGAGTGCAAGGGGAAACCGCTCATGGTCAATGCGAGTATCTTCACAGACCGTTGAAGGTAAGCGTCTCGTGTCGATAACAAGCTCTGAACCATAGATTCGTCTTCCAAACTGGTATCGCAGACTGGTATCATAAACTTTAGAGGAAAACAAAGGCCTTTGCTAAGTTTACGTTCTCTGATACTAATCAGGCGCCTTCCCGCTGTCTCTTCCAACGACTCTTTTTCTCAGCAATTTTATCCAGTCTGAATATACATTATAGCTCAGTGGATATGATAAAAATTCACCATTACTTTCAGTTAGTCTGAGCGAAAAGTATGTCTGGACAACGGAGAATGCAATGGCTTGTGCCTGGGTGAACATGTCTAAGTATACATATAACTTATTACAAATGATAATAAATACATACCTATGATGTCATCAACATCCACTCCTTGCTCCACTTGGAACTTGGGACTACCTCTGCTTTTGGTTCTCTAAGAGACACCCACATACAGCAGTCACCAGCTCCTGCAGTGGTAGTTCATGAATATATCATTTTCACATGCTGAGGTTACCAGCCTCGTATGGGCCTCGTATGGACCTCTATAACCAGCAGCAGTACAAACATGTCATATTCAAAGTGTAAATTAATTGTTACAACATAGCTCCACTTAGTTGAGAAAACTAGACTTCGTGCTCAGCAGAATAGTCTCGACAACTGATAAAGATGCCTCGAACACGCGTCTGGGGTATTATTTCTGTTAGAATCCCTCTGTGACTTGTGAGCGGTCCTTCACATTCCGGTTTTCGTATTAATAATGTTTAGTTTTTCTACTGATGTTTCAGAAGATGCCCCAATACGTTGTGTCTGGTCCTATAAGTTCAGAATCCTTACTCTATTCTTTCCTGGCTTTGTCTGGGCTGTCTACTCTGAAGGTTTTGGAATGCAGTGTCGTATATCTTGAATGTGCTACGTTATATCGCAATTTTCCTGTCTACGCGTCCACCTGGTTTTCTGACCAGCTTCCAATCAGAACGAATGTATATTTCTTGCCCTCATTTGATCCTATCCATGAGCAATAATAAAGTGGACCGAGGCGTTAGTTATTACCTTCACCCTCATGTATCAAAATATCGTTTGAAAATGTTAACACATGACCTCATCTTCCTATACGGCCTTTTTCTCTTAGGTAACTTTCCAAGTCAGACTTGTAATATAATCCCTGCAAGATAGGGTCTTCGCTAATTTGACGGGTTTATCTGTGATTATTATCCCAGACAATCTTTGGACGGGAGTGATTATTCGAATGTCGTCACTGTCAATGATAATCTTGGAGAAGATTATCAGTAATAGAGCAATGAAGTAGTGAGTTGTAAACATGATAAATACCTACGGAAGTAGCAAGACTCTATATGGTAATAAAACAATATTTTATGTGTCATGAATGTGACGAAATCAGTCGTGCAATTTTTATAACTCTCATTCACTCCGGCAGTATCTCTTCGTTTCTTCATTTTTCCCACTCATATTCCCATTATTTGGCATGTTTATTGCCCTTGCATTCTTTTACTATGACCACTCCCCAGACGTATTTACATTCCGCCAGGTGAACTGTGGGATTATCGTAACAATACCCAGTCATTATCGCCGGTCAGCGGTAATAAGTTTATCTCTTTGAGTCGCCGGCCACCTTTGATAGGAGGCGATCCTCGTTTTACACAATAGGGTCTCGTACAAGGATGAATAGGAAGA
This sequence comes from Oreohelix idahoensis, assembly GCA_024509875.1. Classification (NCBI taxonomy): domain Eukaryota; kingdom Metazoa; phylum Mollusca; class Gastropoda; order Stylommatophora; family Oreohelicidae; genus Oreohelix; species Oreohelix idahoensis. The sequence continues at coordinate 64,312 of JAMPIV010000279.1, read as the reverse complement.
CAATATTGTCCGTCTGAGAGAGCCGTCTGAGGCGTGCAGAAACACAGGCGTTAATGAGATAATAGCTTTTGCCGGGCCATTCCTGTGAGATTATTACAGATAATCTGTCTGGGGAAGATAACATTTGAAGGTAGAATCTGGACATCAAATAAGTTCCCAGATTTGTTTGTGAGTTGGCGGAAATATTACCGCATTAATTGAAAGAGGTAACGAGAGGGAATTTTAAAATGTAACTTCGTGCCTACCCTCTACTCAGAATTGTTACCCTTTTTCCCTACTATCATTGTTCACGTGTCACGCTTCGATGCATGACAGGGCCAGACAATCGCCCATCCCTGGGAGATTAATTGAATCCCTAAACGTGATAATACCACATTGACTCCATGTAAGTGCGAGCATAAAGTGTTTGTTCAAGATTGCATAATCACTTCCGATTCGACAGTAGAATGGACTTGGAATACGGGTTTAATTTATATACCACGATGTGTCTAGACAGGCAGTTGGATTTGCAATAAATCATGTGATACAGAAGATCGGCAGAGTCTGATAAATTAAGTAATCAGACTTCCGAATTACTTGGGATAGGTGATTGTAGATAATCGCAATCTTGGAAGACATTTTGAAGAGTGAGCGGGAAGTGTGATATAAGTAAACTTTGACAACACTATGGAATTCACAATTCCATATATGGAAAGTGGCCGTTTAAATTCTCAAACTATGAGTCACGCAGGAAATTCCATAAGCACTTCTCTATCATAACATGTACGTTGAATACCATTGGTTTAGCAATTGGAGTTGTCATATACAATCACTCTGATTGGGAGTTGCTTAGTAGTTGACAATAAGAGTGCGTGCGTGAAGTATGAAATATAATGTAGAACATTTTTGACATACGGCACTACATTCCCGAATCGTCAAATAGAGAGCTCAGACTGAAGCCAGGAGAGAATAGAAGTTAGGATTCTGACTTTATATAGTACCGGTCTTAGAGGAACACTTCTGAACACTACATCAAAGAAACCTTAAATTATTCATACAGAACCCGGACATACAGGCTTACTCACAAAGTCGCAGAGGGATTGTTAAAAGAACTAAATACCCCGACGTGTGTTCTAGGCTTGTATATCAAGTTGCCAAGACTATTTACTTCAGCAAGAAGTCAAAGATTTCTCAATTATTGAGTTTGTGGTACCAGCACGAGGCGAACCGACTATTTGTGGCACGTCCCAAAGAGACCATTTACTGTACTACCATTCTGTGGCTCGAAGCTTGTAATTGATACTTGAAACCTACATTCCACCGGTTGTGAAGATTCTTGCCGTGACCAGGAGTGGTTACTTCCTGGCTGATCTGGAAACATGTCCTCATCACAGAGAAGAATCTACGGAACCAGCAGAATCGGCACTTTAGCATTTTGGCAAGTCCCATTTTTAGCTGGCCAAACAAAAAACTTTATTTTCTAAAATTAAGCTTACGAAAGCCGATATATTCCATGATGAGACTTAAATTTTTTTTATTAATCACCAGTTCTTATTTATTTACAAGTGTTAAAGTAATTGGTAATTAAATTTGTATTTGTTGTTTTTTCAAATTCATAGTTGAATTAATTATTACAAAGAGATGTGCACACGTGTGAATAGGTATTCTAATATATATATATAGTTATATCTACTTCTAAAGAGCCAATACGAGCAATAATAAAAATAAGCAGAGAAATTTTACTGTTAATTCAGTTGGGGGCTTGAACGAGCTAATATTATATCTCTCCACAAAAGGCGGCTGGAAAGATAAAGAGTTAATGAGCTCAGACCCATTCAGCATTGTTCTCGATTTCTTAAATATCTTGTGGACACTCCCTCGAGGTATAAGCATCATCATCTTTCTGTCTGCATCAATATGAAGAGTAATCTTGTGCGAAGGTAGACACATTTGAAGACCCACCTTAGTTACTCTAGGTTTTGGTCACTGTTAGACCACCACTGAAGAGCAAAGGGGAGGCAACCCGTAATAGTGCCTTTAGTTTTGGATCCTAGTTCAAGTGCTATAAGTTAGATACCTAACTCACCTGAAGAGACGACATCTTAAATCAGCTGCCCGACAATATTCGGACGTTACATTTGCAACAAGACTGTGTTTAATTAGCCCGAAAAACTCGAGGTAAGTTGTAATATGTATTTTATTTCAAATTTTGCATTTTTTGACAGATATAATTTGGTTGTGGATGTATAGTGGCATATAAGGCTGGCAACCGCATCACTGTAAGTAACTTGACACAAGAACCACGAATAAAAGAGATGGTGACTGCTTCGTGCGGGTTTCCTCATAAGGAACCAACAGCAGAGGTGGCCCCAAACTCTATAGAGAGCAGGGAGCGGATGATGACATCATGGTGTACATAGATATTACACAAGCACTTTACTAAACTTCATATGTGCTCCTGAGCACTCTTGTATTCTTATAGCAGTGGTTTCTGTAGCAATATATTTAAATTGATGAGGCTGCCAACCCCATGCACAACATCATATTAGTCGCCTCTTGCGCTTGCTTATTGGAGCAGTAGCCACATTATTTCTCTGTCTTCTCACACAGAGGCCCTTGGCAACTACAATGTGTTTTTATTACTTGTACTAACAAACCTATTGTATGGCTCTGAAACATGGAGAGCAACAAAAACAACAGGCAAAAAGCTTCAGACTTTTCATAAATGGATGCTTGCATGGAATGGAAAGATTGAAATGGTTTGGCAAGATCATAAATGTGGAACTGATGACGAGAACCAGATAAATGCCAGTGAAACAAGAAATGTGAAGAAGACTCTGGCGATGGATAGGACACACATTGAGGAAATCTGTTGAAATCATTGCAAGACATTCTTTCTTCTGACATCGCCAGGGTAAAAGACTTAGACATAGACCGAAAAACAACACACGGAGAACTGGAGAAAGAAAAATTAAGAGGAAGACATCGAAAGACATGGAGCTAATGTCACGGACATGACAACTTGAGATATATGTGTTGAAGACATAGAACGACATGGAGCTAATGGCAGGGGCATGACAATGGGAGATAAATATGTTGAAGACATAAAAAGACATGGAGCGAATGACACGGACATCACAACTTGATATAAATGTGTTGAAGATATAGAAAGACATGGAGCTAATGGCAGGGACATGACAATGGGAGATAAATATGTTGAAGACATACGCTCCTTGAAAAGTTGGAAGAGGATAATCTTCTTCTTCTTCTAATCCTTAGCCCCTGACTGACAAAGCAGTCTGTGGCCATCACGCCTAATGAGGTCTACGTCGTGCAGCAACAAACTTTCCCAAGGGGATAATGGTGATAACTAACAAAACTGGAGAAGCTATTGAAAAAAAAAAAAAATCTGGAGCAAAATGAGAAATTAAGTATGATAGAAATGTATTACTGTTGAGTTCGTTTTATGGTTGAGTACAGTTTATACTGGTGAAGAGGTAGCTTCAAACGCGAATGGTTAAAATGAACGAATGTCAACAATATTCTTCCAACGAACTTCAACAAGTAGTGAACTGGGCAAGTACTGGCAGTACATAAGTCGGTGATGACTGTACATCGATTTTATTCAACATGACACAGACGGAGTGGACAAGACTAACATCGTCACAGGCGCAAAGATCATACATCAGCATAATGGTAATTACTTTTAAAGTTCCTGAAGATTCTCTACCATAAAGTCCTCTGACTCAAGTGACTAAGGACCACAAACTGTTACCATATCATATTCTTCTCATTCAAGTCCGTTGACCTTCTCTCAAGGACGTCTATCATGGTAACGTATTCATACTCCAGGATAAAATCTTCCATATCATACTTCACAATCCCATACGTTCTCCAAAACATAACGTTAGATAGCATATAGTTTCAAACAAAGTCATACACGATAATACGAACAGGTTAGAGATTCCAGTTGGCTAACCTCTCCCATTCTATGCCACGCTTCTGGCATTGTTGTAACAGCATATTAAAACATGTGCATAAGGTAATCAATAACTTCTTCCACTCGTAGGAATCCTTCTTCTACGATACAAATCCTAAAGGCAAACGACTCTGTAGATCCATTCTAGGAATAACATCTTCCCGCTAGACTAGTATTAGAGCGGCCTTATAATACAGCTTTAAATAAGAAGTGGGGCGATAACTTACGTGAATTAGCTGCTATTGGTTTCGACCTGAAGACCAATACAGATCACTAGAATAAATGGCTTTCCATAAACATGCCATTGAATACAAATATAATATAACAATCATGGACATAAACAAGTTCCATGTTGCCCGTTCAAAACATGACGTCACAAACTACTCAACTAGGTTACCCGTGCGTCCCAAAGCAACACTCACTGCTTCGTGCACGTCAGTGCGCGAATCATTCGACCGCACAAATAATATAACTATATCAAGACTGGTGCGTACATTTGGCAGGACCGAAGACTACCCCCTTAGGTAATAAATGTACGTAACAATTACGCAGATGAGAACACCTCATAAATATAAATAGTTTATGTTATTTCCCGAAAGCTACCTACACACGCACTCACAGAGTACATTTGAGAATAGATTTCTGCGACTGAAAAAAACTGGTTCACGTGGGCGGGCTGGAGTGGCTTGAATATTTACAGCCATTTTCCAATTCGTATTTTATATAAGTTAATTTTTTTTAGGTCTGCTGTTAAGGTCAAAAGTTCAAGGACTTAAAAATTTCCATCGTCAGTAGCAAATGTTGCACCAAAATCCAGACCTAAAGGTCTTTTGTATTTGGACGTGCGCCCTAATATAACCGACTAGGTCCCGCTCCTCGCCAAAACGAAGCAAAATTTTATTTATAAAAAAAATGTGAAAGATATTTAGAAGCATTTTAACTATCAAAGTTAAGGTTTCTGGTGTCTATATCGACCGCTTATTCAGAGAAATTAATCAGACCGCTACTCTGTTAAAGTGACAGCTAAAATAAAGTTAATATGTGGTTATATATAACATAGGTTAGTAATTTGTTACTGTTACTGTCCAAGGTTAAACGACCTCAATTTATATAATGTATTTATTGTTTTTGGCTTTTTTCCCCCTCATTTGTTAATTAGAGGATTTGAACAACTTATTGGGAAGAGAGGAAGATCTTATATCAATATTGCAGAGGGGTGGGTAAATATATAGATTAGTAAATGATAGATGTTTAGATAGATATAGACTAGAACAGAAAGACAGACAGGCAAACAGACACGCATATAGACAAACAGATAAGACACAGATAGATAGATAGATAGATAGATAGATAGATAGATAGATAGATAGATAGATAGATAGATAGATAGATAGATAAATAGATAGATAGATAAATAGATAGATAGATAGATGGATAGATAGATAGATAGATAGATAGATAGATAGATAGATAGATAGATAGATAGATAGATAGATAGATAGATAGATAGATAGATAGATTTTTTCCTCCTTCGGTAATTAGAGATTTTGAACAAATTATTGAGCAGAGAGGAATGTATTATGTCAGACAGACGTGTAGACACACAAAAAGATTTACAGACAGACAGACAAAATGATATACATCCATACTGACAGGCAAAAAGATATACAAACAGACAAGAAGATATACAGTCAGACAGACCAAAAAAGAAATACACAGACAGATAAGAAGATATACAGACAAACATACCGACAGACAAAAAGATACACAGACATACCGACTTATACAGATATACAGGCGACTTAGATGTACAGATAGACAGGTGTAATTAGACCTAATTAGGTAATGTTCTCGTGTTGTAAGAATAACAGAAGACAGCTTTAATATCAGAAAAACTGACAACTGCATGACAGGCTTAAAAACTATAACAATTATCCGAAAATCGTCTGCAACATCTTCATCTACGCCCCCCTCAAATTTCCAGACATGTTTTTCTCACCTTCACTATCTGAATTGTCATCATAATCAAGTCTGCAACAACAGACGTTATAGTAATATATTATTGTCCTCGAATATTTGTAAATTTAAAATAACATCACGTAACAGGTCTAATGCTCTCAAAAATGTAATTATTTGTCATACAGGTTGGTGATTCAATAGTAAATTTATATCCATACAAGAAAGAATTGATAAAGAATATTTCGAGTCGCAACAAAAGTCATTAAATTCGGCTCTGTAGACATTCCTGACTTGGCCTAATTTAATTTTGTTGTTGTTATTTTATGGCGTCACTTTCCTACACCGCCAGTGAATACAAGTGACAGAATGTGACGTTTTATCGGTGTACTGTTTAAGAACGTGTTTACCTTTGTCTAGACGGGTGATGTAACCGTACGTCAATACTTGGGATAGTTGCTAATTACGACATCGCTTCTCCGATATTCGATGATTTTTGACGAGTATCATCACTTCTCCGATATTCGATGATTTTTGACCAGTATCATCACTTCTCCGATATTCGATGATTTTTGACGAGTATCATCACTTCATGTGCCCGTGTAGTCCCCGGTGTAGTGGTTTTGATGGTATTGTATGATGGTGATATTACTAAGTGTGATGTATGAGGTCAGCTGTGAAGGCTCCTGAGATAAAATGTAGCTGTGAATTTTCAGAAGGCCTTTCTTGCTACCACTACGACCTCACACCTATCTTTTTTTTTTTTACTAATGAATGTGGCTACGTTAAAATCTAGGGTACTGAATGTAATGTGTTGTATTGACATATACAAACACACACACACAGATATTAAATAATATAATATTATCAATAAAATTTAGAACACAATGAACTAAATTCAGCTGGTGAAATTTTAGAAAGTAAATCTTTTTTAAATTTATTTGTTCTGAACCAAGGTTTTATTTTGGCCAGAACATATGAAAGATTTTGAAATTTATGAGTGAATGGCATGAATAAATGGCATGATAAATAAAAGGTGTGTACGTATACAATTTTCACGATTTGTTAATATTTCTACAGTTCATAATTTTATTTTCCCTGGGAGAACGATGACTAGATGTGCTGTTGGGGTGGCTTCATCCCTCCCTGTCTATGCCTACCAAACATTGTCCATTACTGATGGAAGAAAATGGGATGTTTTAGTAGTAATTCACTTTGGGTGCTATGTCTATGAAGTTGGTGTAAATCCAGCAGACCAGCCTGCTTACGTAACTTTGAAAGAGTAGTTCTGGTGCTGGAATCTGGTGACCGCACCTCTCCGTGCTTGGGGGCAATATATCGGGTGGCCCCACCTCTCCGTGCTTGGGGGCAATACAAGGCTGTTCTGCCGAGAAGCAACACTGCACGGGTCCTCACTGTCAATTATTTACCCAGCATTTGACACCACCTTTTGGTGTCAACATAAAACTCACTGTTCAGATTATGAATAAAGAACACAGAAATGCTAGCAAAACTCAGCTGAGCTGCTGGCTATAGTATGGCGTCCCTGAACTTATTTCAATTTACTTCATTGGAAATCACCACACTTAAAATTTACTGTGTCTATCACTGGACAACTATTGAGGAATGGCAAAAAAGCGCGCCTGAGCGCTGATAATATGATTGTCTGTGGCCAATCAATGCCTTTTGTTTTTTTCAAATTCAAATTTCCTACACTAAAGTCATTTCAGTCATGCTTCAGTCAAGTATGGATTTTTATCTGTTAGTCCGTCCGTCTCTACTTGCGTTTTCACAAAAAAACGTACTTGGTTTTTGAACCAACCTATCCGTCCCCTCTACAAATTTTGTCTTTAAAGTTATTTTTAGCCACAGCTCCCACCAATGTCCCTCTCTTTCATTCTAACTAGATTTGAACACTTGAGTCTCAAGGTCGCGGTTTTTGTGCAAATTAGTGACATGTTTGATTCAATGCAGTCTTTCGCTGATGTGAACAACACAGTCTTTTGTCAATGTCTTCATTATTATCTATCCGTCTGTATAAATAAAAGCATATTATTTCACTGCTCAAAATGGGCCATCCGGCCAGCTAATTTTTATATTCCTAACATCATTATTAAGAAAAAGTTACTTTTCAAGGTTAGTTGTTTTTTTCCGAAATATTTTCTAGAATCTTCTGTGAAACGTGTGCCGCTGCATTCAAATAAAGGACAAAATATTGCAAAAGCATCCAAAAAATGACTGTTGCGTATAATAACTATGGTCCCTTTTGTCGATTTTGTTACCTTGTGTCAACTTGGGGACGTGACTTTTCCTCCGTCCCCCCCCCTCCCCCCCCCAATTGCATCTTTTTAGCCTTGCTAGTTTCACGCAATTTTTCAGTCATATTTTTTCCTTTTTGATCCGCCGTTCTCATCCCGTTCAAATGGTAACCGTTCTAGCAATTTAATTTCCATGGCGGGTGATGACCCGCGGCGTGGGCGATCATGCCTTCTAGTAACTTACGCATTCTTTTTATCCCTACATTTTATCCTTTGGAGATATTTTTACGTTGTATCACTGTTAATTTTATGACACATCTCCCCACTTGAAAACATGCCTACGGCAAGTTCTAAAACCAGTGATACACATAGATAAAATCTCTCCTCACGCCTGCCATTACTCTAATTTTGATCACAGGGGTGCCGACTGAGGACATCTGCACCGACATTCAATTTGCCTGGGATATATTGGATACTAAACTGATAAGGTTGAAGCAATAAAGACCACCTCAGCAATCTTGCGTTTTCATGCTTAGCCTGAGATAAGAATACGAGAGGCTGATGATCCGTCTCGACCACAAAAGTCCTACCATACAGATAGATTTGAAACTTCTTTATTGCCCAGATTAACGCTAAACATTCTTTTTCGCTTGTGGAGTATCCTTGTTCCGCCTTATTCAATTTGTGGCTTGCATAAGCGACTGGTTTCAGTTCCCCATCAGGTGAAGATGATCTTTGCAACAAAGCCCCTCCGAGTCCTACATTACTTGCATCGGTTCTTTAGACAAAGTCCTGTGTCAAATCAGGCAGTTTGAGAATAGGCTTGCTAGTGAGTTTTTCCTTTAACTCTTGGAACGCTAGTTCACATTGTGCAGTCCAAATAATTTTATCTGGAAGTCCCTTGCGAGTCAGATCAGTCAGAGGAGCACAAATAGCGTTAAAATTTTTGATGTATTTCTGATAAAATCCGCATAACGACACGAATGATCGCACGTCCTTTTTTGTTTGTGGCCTAGGTGCTCTCTGCAGTTTTTCCAAGTTCTTAGGATCAGGGGTCATATTACCCTGATATACAGTGTGCCCCAAGAATTCCAACTCTTTGCATCCAATACAACATTTTGTTGGCCTAGCAGTTAAGTTCGCCTCCCGAAGCCTATTAAACAACATTTTTAGAGCGTCAATGTGTTCTTCAAATGTCTCTGTGGCGACGAGAATATCATCCATGAAATTCGTGATACATGGGTTATTCAGGGGATCCAACAATTTGCGCATCATCCTTGAAAACACACTCGGAGCATTTTTCAGTCCGAATGGTAGCATGTTGAATTCATAATGTCCATCCGAAGTGCTAAAAGCCAAATAAGGTCTCACTTCAGGCTTCACTGGAATCTGGTAATAGCCTTTACTAAGATCCACCTTTGAAAAGTATTTTGCCTTGTTCAGTCTGGCAAATAACTGTTTTGTGTCTGGTAATGGATCCACTTGTCCTTCTGTGACAGCATTCAGTTTCCTGTAATCTATGCACAGTCGGTGTTCCCCAGACGGTTTTCTCAACAAAACGACACTAGAACTAAAAGATGATTCACTGTGCGAAATAATCCCCTCCTTCAACAAATACTCTATTTCTTCCTTCAATGCCTTCTCCTTCGCGAACGGAATAGAATAGGCTCTCATACAGATTGGGTTTGAGTCTACCAGTTTCATGTCATACTGTAGCAAATTTGTATGGCCTGGTTTATCTGTTAATACATCTGTATGTTCCTCCAGAACCTGTTGAACTCTCTCCCTCTGGTTTTTAGTCAGGTGCTTACTGACTTTTACCTGTGCTGCTGTTTCACAAGGATGTAATGGGTATTCATGTGAGGTGAGTGGTTCCTTTTGCATCTGGGTTGCAATAGCCAAGGTCAATAAGGGGGTGCTTTCCTGGAGTGGTCTGTCCAGATACTTCTTTAACAGGTTTACATGATAAACTTTCTCCTTCCCCTTTTTGTCAATTTTATAGTTTGTTCTAGACACCTTCTCTAGAACCGTATATGGACCTTGCCAACCAATTTGTAATTTATTCTGGCTGCCGGGTAGTAGAAGCAGCACCTTCTCTCCGACTGCCAGTTCCCTGTCCTTTGCCTTCCTATTAAAATATGCTGCATGTTTCTTCCTGGCTTGTTTCAAATTATCATTTGCCAGTTTCCATCCAGCTTTCAAACGAGTGGTCAGTTCGTTCACGTATTGATACGATGAGGTAACAGTCTCTTCCGCCTTCTCATCTGTCCAGGTCCTTAATAAAGCTTCTAAAGGACCTTTTATTGGCCTCCCAAATAGCAGAGTTGCGGGAGCCATCCCGGTTGAACTATGTGGTACCTCCCGATACGCAAACAATGCGGCGGGCAGGAATTGATCCCACAGATCCGGTTTTTCGTGTGCCAGCTTTCTCAGGATAGAAATGAGAGTCCCGTTGAACCTCTCTACCTGGCCGTTCCCTTGTGGATGGTACGGACTACAATGAAAGTGCCTGGCTTGAAATAGCTTAAAAACTTCTTCCGTTAGTTTCCCCTTGAACTGAGATCCATTATCCGTCAAGATTTGATGCGGGAATCCTAATCGGGTGAATATTGTAAGTAGTGCCTCTGCTACATGTTTTGAATCAATTGATGGCAGGGCTACCGCCTCTCCCCACATAGAACAAGTGTCCACCAGAGTAAGGATGTAACTGTTCCTCCTCTTGGTCCGAGTGAGAGGTCCTACAATATCCACTGCAACCCTCTCAAAAGGTGTTCCCACTATGGGCATTTCCCCTAGAGTTGCAGGAGCAGTCCAGTGCTTTGGAGCTACCCTTTGACATTCTGGGCAGGATTTGACATATCTTTTTATATCCTCCGTTATCCCTGGCCAGAAGTAATGACAAGCTATACGCTGTCCTGTGGCGCTGATCCCCATGTGACCACTGAAGGGAATCGCATGCCCGAGTTCCATCACTTTATCTCTATATGAGTGGGAAGAACCAGCTGGTTGTGACCATTTGTTCCAGTTCCGGCCTTCCTGTATAATAGTTTGTTCTTCATGAAATATTCCCCCTTGCTCGGAGGTGTGTGGCATTTGGGCAATTTTTTAAAACATGGCTTGAGTGTCCTATCCTCAGCCTGCGCCTTCCTCATCTCCTCTGGATGAGCATTTATAGGTTCACCTTCTTCCTCCTTCTTCTGTGACCTGGTCTGCACTGTCGCCATGATCACAGGTTTCTCGGGATTCCCCAAGAAGACGTATCTACACCCCAATATCAGAGGGTAGATTGGTTCATCTATCACTGCTGCTCTGATTTCTCCTTCCACATAGCGAGTTTTCACCGTTATCCTTGCGATGGGAAGTGTCATGAGTGGTATGTCCTTAGTCGCCCCTTGTATTTCCACTGTTTCTGTGGTATACTGACTTGGGTCCACTAGGCTAGACTTCACAACTGAATCATAATCCAAACCTGTCTCATAAAGGCACCTTATGGTGACCCCATTACAAATAACATCCTCACAAACTGGGGGGTGATAAGGTTCCTGTTGTCCATTAGGATTAACCTTTAATCTTTGCGTCCCCGACTTCATTGCAGCAATGTTTGAAGGTTTCCTTCTACAAAATTCGGTGTTATGGTTATCTTTCTTGCACCATTTACACCATCTTTTTCCTTGGTTAAACGGTTTCCTTTCATTATTTTTTTGGTCATTGAACTGTGAGTTTCTGTCGCGATAGTCATTTCTTGGCCGCTCAAAGTTTGTCCTACCTTTATTTCCCTGCTCTCTATTATCAAATTTATTAAATTGCTGTGGAGCTTTAAAATTATCTATGTGCTTCTTTTTAGCACCACTTACCTCTGCCTGGGCTGCCTGATACCTCTCAGCGACATTTAAAACCTCGCCCAACTTCTCTGCACCTTGTTCCATGAGAAATTTTCTCATGTCTGGAGCCATGGACTCTCTCAATTGTTCGATCATGATCATTTCTTTAAGATCTTGGGTCTTCCCCAGAGCAGTCCATTTCTCCAAATAGGTTTCCAGTCTGGCAGAGAATTGGTGGTATGTCTCCCCAGACAACAGTTTGGCATTTCTAAATTTCTTACGATAAAATTCACCATTCTTCTCGTACCTTAATAACAAAGCCTGCTTTAACATGTCATAATTGTCTTGGTCTTCCCTGTTCATTTTAGCAAAGACTTCATAAGAAGTACCTCTCAGTCCTTGTGATAACTTTAAACTCCACCTCTCTCTCTCTAACCCATATGTAGTAGCTAATAACTCAAAACGTCCTAGGTACCCCTCTATGTCATCGTCTTTTTCAACAAAATGGTCTAAATGAAACCCCATAGCTGAGTTTGAGGCTCCCAGACTAGGCGTAGCATCTGAGGCAAAAGGGCTGGCACCATTTTCAGGAGCCTGGCCTTGTAATTCCAGCTCCCTTAGTCGTAATTCGTGCTCCCTTTGCAACCTTTTATCTTCTGCCTCCCTTTCGGCCTTTCTATCTGCTGCCTCCCTTTCGGCAGTCAATCTTTTTTCTTCTGCCTCCCTTTCGGCCTTTCTATCTGCTGCCTCCTTTTCGGCAGTCAATCTTTTTTCTTCTGCCTCCCTTTGCTGTCGTTTGTCTTCTGCCTCAATCTGCAGCCTCTTAATTTCTCTATCAGCCTCTAACCTCTTCTCTTCAGCCAACCTTTCAGACTAATTTTCTTTCAGCCTCTTTTTCTAATCTTCTTTCTTCCCGTTCAATATACTTATCACATTCAGCCGTTACGTATTGAATTAAAATCTGACCATCCATTCCCATCTCCTTTGCCGTCAGCACAGCAGCTGATCTAAATTTTGCCAGCTCCGCCATACTTTTTAAACAAATCTAGCAATAAGCAAAGTAAAATTTCCAATCACTAAAGTACTTATAATTACTCTAGACTAAAATAATTCTAATTAATTAATTAACTAACACTGGCTGTGAAGATTCACCAACTTCTAATTGCCCTTTTAATTTAAAGGGACACTTTTAATTTTAAGGGAATTTTACAATTTTGTTCCCCTAATTTTATTTCTCCCACCAGGAGATCCTTATATTACTGTTTATGCTAATTATCCCTGGACAAGACCCCAATATATGTAGTGGTTTTGATGGTATTGTATGATGGTGATATTACTAAGTGTGATGTATGAGGTCAGCTGTGAAGGCTCCTGAGATAAAATGTAGCTGTGAATTTTCAGAAGGCCTTTCTTGCTACCACTACGACCTCACACCTATCTTTTTTTTTTACTAATGAATGTGGCTACGTTAAAATCTAGGGTACTGAATGTAATGTGTTGTGTTGACATATACAAACACACACACACAGATATTAAATAATATAATATTATCAATAAAATTTAGAACACAATGAACTAAATTCAGCTGGTGAAATTTTAGAAAGTAAATCTTTTTTAAATTTATTTGTTCTGAACCAAGGTTTTATTTTGGCCAGAACATATGAAAGATTTTGAAATTTATGAGTGAATGGCATGAATAAATGGCATGATAAATAAAAGGTGTGTACGTATACAATTTTCACGATTTGTTAATATTTCTACAGTTCATAATTTTATTTTCCCTGGGAGAACGATGACTAGATGTGCTGGTGGGGTGGCTTCATCCCTCCCTGTCTATGCCTACCAAACATTGTCCATTACTGATGGAAGAAAATGGGATGTTTTAGTAGTAATTCACTTTGGGTGCTATGTCTATGAAGTTGGTGTAAATCCAGCAGACCAGCCTGCTTACGTAACTTTGAAAGAGTAGTTCTGGTGCTGGAATCTGGTGACCCCACCTCTCCGTGCTTGGGGGCAATATATCGGGTGGCCCCACCTCTCCGTGCTTGGGGGCAATACAAGGCTGTTCTGCCGAGAAGCGACACTGCACGGGTCCTCACTGTCAATTATTTACCCAGCATTTGACACCACCTTTTGGTGTCAACATAAAACTCACTGTTCAGATTATGAATAAAGAACACAGAAATGCTAGCAAAACTCAGCTGAGCTGCTGGCTATAGTATGGCGTCCCTGAACTTATTTCAATTTACTTCATTGGAAATCACCACACTTAAAATTTACTGTGTCTATCACTGGACAACTATTGAGGAATGGCAAAAAAGCGCGTCTGAGCGCTGATAATATGATTGTCTGTGGCCAATCAATGCCTTGTGTTTTTTTCAAATTCAAATTTCCTACACTAAAGTCATTTCAGTCATGCTTCAGTCAAGTATGGATTTTTATCTGTTAGTCCGTCCGTCTCTACTTGCGTTTTCACAAAAAACGTACTTGGTTTTTGAACCAACCTATCCGTCCCCTCTACAAATTTTGTCTTTAAAGTTATTTTTAGCCACAGCTCCCACCAATGTCCCTCTCTTTCATTCTAACTAGATTTGAACACTTGAGTCTCAAGGTCGCGGTTTTTGTGCAAATTAGTGACATGTTTGATTCAATGCAGTCTTTCGCTGATGTGAACAACACAGTCTTTTGTCAATGTCTTCATTATTATCTATCCGTCTGTATAAATAAAAGCATATTATTTCACTGCTCAAAATGGGCCATCCGGCCAGCTAATTTTTATATTCCTAACATCATTATTAAGAAAAAGTTACTTTTCAAGGTTAGTTGTTTTTTTCCGAAATATTTTCTAGAATCTTCTGTGAAACGTGTGCCGCTGCATTCAAATAAAGGACAAAATATTGCAAAAGCGTCCAAAAAATGACTGTTGCGTATAATAACTATGGTCCCTTTTGTCGATTTCGTTACCTTGTGTCAACTTGGGGACGTGACTTTTCCTCCGTTCCCCCCCA
This sequence comes from Oreohelix idahoensis, assembly GCA_024509875.1. NCBI lineage: Eukaryota > Metazoa > Mollusca > Gastropoda > Stylommatophora > Oreohelicidae > Oreohelix > Oreohelix idahoensis. Next base: position 49,311 of record JAMPIV010000279.1, on the reverse strand, counting down.
ATTGCATCTTTTTAGCCTTGCTAGTTTCACGCAATTTTTCAGTCATATTTTTTCCTTTTTGATCCGCCGTTCTCATCCCGTTCAAATGGTAACCGTTCTAGCAATTTAATTTCCATGGCGGGTGATGACCCGCGGCGTGGGCGATCATGCCTTCTAGTAACTTACGCATTCTTTTTATCCCTACATTTTATCCTTTGGAGATATTTTTACGTTGTATCACTGTTAATTTTATGACACCCGGGAGCTTCTGATCAGACAAGGAAAGAATAGGCAGACTGTCCGTTTGTTTATGCATTTGTATATGTCCGATTGTCTCTATGACTGTCTGTTCGTCTGTCTGTGTATTTGTATATGTCCGATTGTCTCTATGATCGTTTGTTCGTCTGTCTTCATTTCTATAAGAAGCTATTAATACGAGGTTGTGCGTTGCGTAGAACAGAAGGATTGAAATGGTCTGACAAGATCACCAATGTGGAACTGATGACAAGAACCAGACAAGACTAGTGCCAGTGGAACAAGAGATGACAAGAACCAGACAAGACTAGTGCCAGTGGAACAAGAGATGACAAGAACCAGACAAGACTAGTGCCAGTGGAACAAGAGATGACAAGAAGCAGACAAGACTAGTGCCAGTGGAACAAGAGATGACAAGAACCAGACAAGACTAGTGCCAGTGGAACAAGAGATGACAAGAACCAGACAAGACTAGTGCCAGTGGAACAAGAGATGACAAGAACCAGACAAGACTAGTGCCAGTGGAACAAGAGATGACAAGAACCAGACAAGACTACTGCCAGTGGAACAAGAGATGACAAGAACCAGACAAGACTAGTGCCAGTGGAACAAGAGATGACACGAACCAGACAAGACTAGTGCCAGTGGAACAAGAGATGACAAGAACCAGACAAGACTAGTGCCAGTGGAACAAGAGATGACAAGAACCAGACAAGACTAGTGCCAGTGGAACAAGAGATGACAAGAACCAGACAAGACTAGTGCCAGTGGAACAAGAGATGACAAGAACCAGACAAGACTAGTGCCAGTGGAACAAGAGATGACACGAACCAGACAGGACTAGTGCCAGTGGAACACGAGATGACAAGAACCAGACAAGACTAGTGCCAGTGGAACAAGAGATGACACGAACCAGACAAGACTAGTGCCACTGGAACAAGAGATGACAAGAACCAGACAAGTCTAGTGCCATTGGAACAAGAGATGACACGAACCAGACAAGACTAGTGCCAGTGGAACAAGAGATGACAAGAACCAGACAAGACTAGTGCCAGTGGAACAAGAGATGACACGAACCAGACAAGACTAGTGCCAGTGGAACAAGAGATGACAAGAACCAGACAAGTCTAGTGCCATTGGAACAAGAGATGACACGAACCAGACAAGACTAGTGCCTCTGGAACAAGAGATGACACGAACCAGACAAGTCTAGTGCCATTGGAACAAGAGATGACAAGAACCAGACAAGACTAGTGCCACTGGAACAAGAGATGACACGAACCAGACAAGTCTAGTGCCATTGGAACAAGAGATGACAAGAACCAGACAAGACTAGTGCCAGTGGAACAAGAGATGACAAGAACCAGACAAGACTAGTGCCAGTGGAACAAGAGATGACACGAACCAGACAAGACTAGTGCCAGTGGAACAAGAGATGACACGAACCAGACAAGACTAGTGCCAGTGGAACAAGAGATGACACGAACCAGACAAGACTAGTGCCAGTGGAACAAGAGATGACACGAACCAGACAAGACTAGTGCCAGTGGAACAACAGATGACACGAACCAGACAAGACTAGTGCCACTGGAACAAGAGATGACACGAACCAAGACAAGACTAGTGCCAGTGGAACAACAGATGACACGAACCAGACAAGACTAGTGCCACTGGAACAAGAGATGACATGAACCAGACAAGACTAGTGCCAGTGGAACAAGCGATGACACGAACCAGACAAGACTAGTGCCAGTGGAACAAGAGATGACAAGAACCAGACAAGATTAGTGCCAGTGGAACAAGAGATGACAAGAACCAGACAAGATTAGTGCCAGTGGAACAAGAGATGACAAGAACCAGACAAGACTAGTGCCAGTGGAACAAGAGATGACACGAACCAGACAAGATTAGTGCCAGTGGAACAAGAGATGACAAGAACCAGACAAGACTAGTGCCAGTGGAACAAGAGATGACAAGAACCAGACAAGACTAGTGCCAGTGGAACAAGAGATGACAAGAACCAGACAAGACTAGTGCCAGTGGAACAAGAGATGACACGAACCAGACAAGACTAGTGCCAGTGGAACAAGAGATGACACGAACCAGACAAGACTAGTGCCAGTGGAACAAGAGATGACACGAACCAGACAAGACTAGTGCCAGTGGAACAAGAGATGACACGAACCAGACAAGATTAGTGCCAGTGGAACAAGAGATGACAAGAACCAGACAAGACTAGTGCCAGTGGAACAAGAGATGACAAGAACCAGACAAGACTAGTGCCAGTGGAACAAGAGATGACACGAACCAGACAAGATTAGTGCCAGTGGAACAAGAGATGACAAGAACCAGACAAGACTAGTGCCAGTGGAACAAGAGATGACAAGAACCAGACAAGACTAGTGCCAGTGGAACAAGAGATGACAAGAACCAGGCAAGACTAGTGCCAGTGGAACAAGAGATGACACGATCCAGACAAGACTAGTGCCAGTGGAACAAGAGATGACACGAACCAGACAAGACTAGTGCCAGTGGAACAAGAGATGACACGAACCAGACAAGACTAGTGCCAGTGGAACAAGAGATGACACGAACCAGACAAGATTAGTGCCAGTGGAACAAGAGATGACAAGAACCAGACAAGACTAGTGCCAGTAGAACAGGAGATGACAAGAACCAGACAAGACTAGTGCCAGTGGAACAAGAGATGAGAAGAAGACGCTTGCAGTGGATACTACACATACTGAGAAACCTGGTAATTGTATTATAAGGCATTCCTTGTTCAGGAATCTCTCGGGTGAGAGAGGTAGAGGGAAACACATGAACCACCACTGCAAAAGACGGTGACTGCTTCGTGTGGGTTTCCTCATAAGGAATCAACAGCAGATGTGGCCCCAGATTCTGAAGAGTTCTCTGTGGTGAACAGAACTGCAGACAGACCTGAAAGGGCTGAAGAAGACGTGGAAAGACCTTGAGCAGATATCACTGGTCAAGAAGACTTGGCATAAGTTCGTTGAAGGCCTATGCTCCTTGGGGAGCTCAATGGAGGTGAATGAATTCCTGACTGTGTGCAGATGATCTGCTAATGATTGGTAGAGATCTGTCTTGCTAATGATTTGTTGAGATCTGTCTTCTTGGAGTGCATAACTTTGGTTGTTGTAATAGCGGGCATCGAAGTATAATATTGACCATCAATAATTACCTTGCATTTGTGGTTTTACAGATGAATCAGAATACCATGGGTAGCTAAAGAGAGAAATGATGTCACGAAAGAAGTCAGTGAGCAAACGAACATCATTTATGGCACTAGAAGGAATCAATCCACTTTCTGTGGACATTTTATGAGAATTCTTTCACGATCGTGACAACAGGAAAGATTAAAGTGGGAGGAAACACAGGACGACACGTAGAGAAGATACTCCACAGTTTGACAGCCTGGCATGGAAAGTAATTAACAACATAATTGATAAACAGCAGTGGGGGGAACTGGACCTTGTGGAGAGATATGATCAAATGTGCCACAAGGTATGGCAGTTGAAAAAGAAGAATCGTTAGCTTAACATAACCGACATTCCTTAAGTCCTGGGTAATTTTAAAGAAAAAAAAAAGTTCTAAGAAGAAGACTCGCTCTTCCTTCTCTTTCCTTAAGAAAAAAAAAAAAATAAATATAAATACACACACAAAGAAAAAAAACAACAAATTAACAAAGGAGCGTTAAAAAAAAGCAAACACAAAAAAAGCAAAACCAAAAAAAAAAAAAACAAAAGATATAATAACAAGAAAAAATTAATAATTTTTGAATTCATAATATTTCTTAGATAAATCACGCAGTTACCGTCAGTTAAATCTGGACATTTGCCCTAATATAACCGATGGGCCGTGAGTCCAGGAAGATGGCGCGCCTAAAGCAAAACGAGATAAAACACCTGGAAAAAAAGAAAATGTAAGTAGAATATAAGGATCTGGGAGAAGGTCGATGGGACTGACTTGTAGCCACTTACGACGTACAATACATGTCCTAGAGAACTCCGTACTAAGGAGATAACGGAATACGGCGTGGCTGTAGTCCAGGGGTTCTTAACCTTTCTTGTGTCATGGACCCCTTTGATTGTCCGGTGAAAGCTACGGACCCCTTTGATTGCCCGGTGAAGGCTACGGACACCTTGGACTGTCCGGTAAACATCAGTGATAATTTTCTGAGTAAACATTTTGATGTAAATAAAATTCACATTTTTAGGTTAGGCATACGGACTCCCTAGAATCCAACCTTTGACCCCCAAGGGTCCATGAACCACAGGTAAAAAAACACTACTGTAGTAGGCAACTTTTATAGAGCTGTTCAACCTACGGCTCGCGGGCTGGACTGCGGCCAATATAGCGGTTCGATCCAGCTTGCCTATCACCTGATGATGGTTATTGCATTTGTACAAGACTGATATTCACATGACATTATATTTAAAATAGATATGTACATTACATTATTTATAATATCCGACTCCAACTACATTATGAGTAATAACGGCCTGACACTATGCTATGAATACTATACGTATTCACACTACATTATATATAATATAAGTCTCAGATTGCAAGTATGTATAATAATTGTCTAACATTACAGGTAAGCATAATTATGGTTCCCCTGTGTAGTTAAAGGCGGTCTATGAGAAGTCAAAGACAGATAAGACTTACTGCTCCTCCAGGCATTGTCGTAAGAGGCTACTAACATGTGGTTGTGCAGGAACCTGGCAACCTTATCAATTAAACAAACAGATACACAAACTGCCGTTGCAAGAGTACATGAATTGTTATTCTTGATCAGAATCTACGTTTTTTTCACTCCGGGAAAACCCATAGGTGCTCAGTCTCCTTCAGTAAATGTCGAAGGGTATGAATGGTAATTGTTCTTGTAACGCTCTGGTTGTTTACACAACGGATGCATCCTCGTATACGTTCATCCCCGATAGTCTTACGTTTGATGCCAAATGACAGCAATCTTAGCCTTGTTGATTCATCGACTGCAGTGTGGTTCTCTACCAGGCGATCAGTAATCATCTATATTATGTCTCCCGTATCCACATCCAATGTCCCCACATGAATGCTTTGATGCAGGCTTCATGCAGGGGAAGCAACTGCCATGGAAGCAAAATTCTTCATGAGTCCTTGGCCGCTCACTGACAAAGCAATCAGTAACCATCATGCCTGGTGGCGTCTTGTAGGGCAGCAACAAGCTGTCTCCACTTTGTTCGGTCGACAGTCAACCTTCATGTGGTATCCCTGCTCTGGTTTATGCTTAGAACTGCCTCCACAGTTCTCCGCCAGGTGGCATTTGGTCTTTGCTTTCACTTTCCTTCTGGAGTCCATAGCATGGCAGTTCTGGTGATGGTGTCTGGTGATGGTGTCTGGTGATGGTGTCTGGTGATGGTGTCAGGGTCTCTTCTAGTGATGGTGTCAGGGTATCTGCTGGTGATGGTGTCAGCGTATCTTCTGGTGATGGTGTCAGGGTATCTTCTGGTGATGGTGTCAGGTTATCTTCTGGTGATGGTGTCTGGTGATGGTGTCTGGTGATGGTGTCTGGGGATGGTGTCTGGGGATGGTGTCAGGGTATCCTCTGGTGATGGTGTCAGGGTATCTGCTTGTGATGGTGTCAGGGTATCTTCTGGTGATGGTGTCAGGGTATCTTCTGGTGATGGTGTCAGGGTATCTTCTGCTGATGATGTCAGGGTATCTTCTTGTGATGGTGTCAGGGTATCTTCTGGTGATGGTGTCAGGGTATCTTCTGGTGATGGTGTCTGGGTATCTTCTGGTGATGGTGTCAGGGTATCCTCTGGTGATGGTGTCAGGGTATCTTCTTGTGATGGTGTCAGCGTATCTTCTGGTGATGGTGTCAGGGTATCCTCTGGTGATGGTGTCAGGGTATCTTCTGGTGATGGTGTCAGGGTATCTTCTGGTGATGGTGTCAGGGTATCTTCTGGTGATGGTGTCAGGGTATCCTCTGGTGATGGTGTCAGGGTATCTTCTGGTGATGGTGTCAGGGTATCTTCTGGTGATGGTGTCAGGGTATCTTCTGGTGATGGTGTCAGGGTATCTTCTGGTGATGGTGTCAGGGTATCTTCTGATGATGGTGTCAGGGTATCCTCTGGTGATGGTGTCAGGGTATCTTCTGGTGATGGTATCAGGGTATCTTCTGGTGATGGTGTCAGGGTATCTTCTGATGATGGTGTCAGGGGATCCTCTGGTGATGGTGTCAGGGTATCTTCTGGTGATGGTGTCAGGGTTTCTTCTGGTGATGGTGTCAGGGTATCTTCTTGTGATGGTGTCAGGGTATCTTCTGGTGATGGTGTCAGGGTATCTTCTTGTGATGGTGTCAGGGTATCTTCTGATGATGGTGTCAGGGTATCTTCTTGTGATGGTGTCAAGGTATCTTCTTGTGATGGTGTCAGGGTATTTTCTGGTGATGGTGTCAGGGTATCTTCTGATGATGGTGTCAGGGTATCTTCTTGTGATGCTGTCAGGGTATCTTCTTGTGATGGTGTCAGGGTATCTTCTGATGATGTGGCCAACCCAATTCCAGCGTCTACCCGCAATGGTGGTGCGCATGTCCTTGGTGGCTCCAAGTTAGCAGTTCTTGGTTGGTGATGCTCCATGGTAAGCGTAAAAAAAAAGATGATGACAGTGGTTTCACTTTACATAATTATCTTCATCATTTTTCAGCCTCCTGTCGAGCACAGGCCTTCAATAATTTACATCACACCATCCTGTCCTGTGCCACGTGTTGTTCCTGGAAGGGGTGGGGGCGCTTTGAAGAAATAATGAGGCTACTGCACCTCAAGGATGTCGTAAAAGGTGACTAATATGAGGCTATGCGTAGGGATGCAACGTCATCATGTGTAGCAAAGTGCCACAAAAACCACTGCTGCAAGAGCATGTGGATGTTGGTGGAGGCTTCCTGCACGGGAACCTGCTGGAGTGGTGGCTTAATGCACGGGAACCTGCTGGAGTGGTGGCTTCATGCACGGGAACCTGCTGGAGTGGTGGCTTCATACACTGTAACTCACATGTAGTGGTTTCTGTGACAATTTGTTTTACATGATGAAGTTACCAGGCGTATGTACAACCTAATGTTAGTCGCCTTGAACAGTTGTCGCCGAGGATACAGTAGTCATATTCCTTGTCTCTTCAGAGACCTATGAGAACTACACGTGACAGAAAAACGTTTGCTAGTAACAATCAAATAACGTGTTCGACTATAATATTCAAAGGCCAAAGTAAAGATTTGGCGTTATTTTTAAAGAAAGTATTTTTATCACAGCTAACTTAGCTTTCATTATTTTAAACAATACTTGCCCCCTTGTATCAACCTCGGCGGTCTCGTGTCTACTAGTGGTGCAGTAAGCAACACATCACGTTACTATGGCCACGACACACCACGAGCACAAGACTTTTGATTCAGGACTTGAGGGCATTCAAGAACGTTGTATTCTCCTTCATGCTAACTTTATTCATAGTCTTCCGCCTTGATGCACACCTGATGATGATCGATTTCCCGGCAATTTCACTACTGGAAGATGAAGTGACGACGCTTAACTTTCACATAATATCCAACAATAAGAAGTCTTAGCATGTTCTATTGAGATAATTTGAACGTCCAACCGGCAAAGTGGTTAGAGCGGCTCACTCTTGCAGCACGGTTAACGGGTTCGTGGATCGAAACCTGGTTGCTCCAAGCTCCTGTCTACTCAGCTGTAAGTTAGCTCCTGACTCTGCTCTTGAATTAGGAAAACGTAGCGAGGAAAGGAATTGGTCATCCTACCTCACAAAGATGGTCCGAGTATCGTGAAGTCTCTATCCCGTCACTCCTCTCTAGCAGGAACAATGATGGGACTACCTTTATCTTGTATGTTTTTTTACCTGATACAATTTAACTTCTCCGTTCTGTAGTGGTGTTCCCCAGTAGCAGGTTAAGGTTGAGCGAATCCCTAGGTAAGCGTGAATGTGCGAGGCCCTAGGTAAGCATGAATGTGCGAGGCCCTAGGCAAGTGTGAACTTCCAAGGCCCTAGGCAAGTGTGAACTTGCGAGGCCCTAGGCCAGTGGTTCCCAAACGTTTTTCTCTGGCCACACTTTGGAATGAAAATTTGCTGGCGCCACACCGAATTTTTTATTGATAAAAAATACCTTGAAAAACAAAAAAATCAGCCCCGATCAGTGCTTTAGTCATAACATGGAACACTTACTTATTTAGTCGTTCCCCTTCTAACGTGAGGTGTAGAGGTTTGGAAGAGAGAGCGCCAGACTATCCTATCGGCTGTCTTCCTCCTGGCCTGGTTCCATTCTAGTCCTCGGTCCTTCAAATATTATCTAATGTTGTCCTCCCAGCGGACTCTGGGTCGTCCTCGGGGTCTGGATCCTTGGCTCTTTGTTTCCCATGCTTGTCGTGGTAGCCGATCTTCTCCCATTCTGCAGACATGGCCAAACCATCTTAATTGGGACTGTTCTACTTGGGTCTGCAGGGGGTACGATTTAAGGCCTTGACGTATCGTCTGGTTGCGTACCATGTCTCTTCTTGTTACTTCAACCACCCTCCTCAGATACCTCATTTCTGAGGTTTGGATCTGGCTTTTATGGGTTGTAGTCATTGCCCATGACTCGCATCCATATGTCAAGACTGGGACATAGGTAGAGCGGTATACAGCCATCTTCGTTTTCTTACCAACCTCTCTCTTGCTGAGGAATCCTCGATTTATGGCCTGAAAAAGTCTCCCAGCTGCTGCTTTTCGAGTGGCCAACTCTTCTTTGATGCCTCCCTTTCGGTCTATAATAGCTCCGAGGTATTTAAAGTGGTCGACCTGCTCCAGGACCTGTTCTACCAGCTTAATCTGATGTCTTCTTTCTTCTCGTGATATCACCATGGATTTTGTTTTAGAGCTGCTTATGACCATCCCTCTCTTCTCCAGCTCTTCCTTCCAGACTTGCAGGTTGGATTGGAGAAGTGCCTCTGATTTAGCAATCAGGGCAACATTATCAGCAAATGCCAACTCTGAAATATAGACCTGTCTCATCTTCCAGTACCCCACTGAATACTTTCTTGTTCTCTCCTTAAATGCCTTGATGACATCGTCCACAAGGAGTATGAAGAGGTAAGGTGATAGGATATCACCTTGTCTTACACCAGTGGTGGTCCTGAACTCTTCTGACTTATGGTTTGCTGTCCTCACTTAATTTCTGCAAGACTTGTAGAAGCTCTGTATAGCATGAATCAGAGGTGCTGGAATATTCTTCCTTGCCAAACAGTCCCAAAGTTTGCTCCAGGGGACCCTGTCAAACGCCTTTTCCAGATCTATGAAACAAAGATGGATCTCACTCTTATACTCAAGGGCCTTTTCACTCAGCTGTCTGAGTGTGAAGATTAGGTCTTGAGTTCTTCGGTTTGCTCGGAATCCGCACTGGATCTCACCCAATTGTGGCTCAGCTAGGCGTCGGAGTCTCTGCTCTAGGATTCTAGAGTAGATTTTACCAGGGACACTGAGAAGGGATATGTCTCTATGGTTTCCACACTGTCGATTGTCACCCTTTTTGAAAATTGTTATGATGGCAATCTCCCAATCCTTTGGTATGGTCTTGTTGTACCACGCTGCCTGTAAAACCCTTAAGAGTAATAGGTCGCCTGATGCTCCCATGAACTTAACCATTTCTGGTGTTATACCAATATGCCCTGCTGCTTTGCCCATCTTGATTTTCTCCAGTGCTGCCTTCAGTTCTTCCATCTTTATGTCATCTTCATCACCATTTGTTTCCTCTTCTGTGCTAGTGGTTATCATTTCTGATGCTTCACCATGCTCACCATCCAGGAGTTCTGAGAAATATTCTTTCCATCTTTCCATTACTTCCTTCCGGGCAGTAAGCAATTTGCCTTGCTTGTCCTTTATAAATTTGAGAGGGCATTGTTTTTCCTTCCTCATGTTCTTTAGGGTCTTATAGAACAATTTCTGGTTTTCTTGTGCATCTTTTTCTAGCTTTTCTCCAAATTCTTCCCAGGACTTCTGTTTTGCTGCTAGCACTTTGTTCTTTGCTTCTGTTCTGAGTGTCACATATTCTCTATATTTTTCCATTTGTCCTGTTGTGTTTTTAGCTCCTAAGTATTGTTTCCATGCCATTTTCTTCTCTCTTATTTTCTCTTTGACTTCCTCTGTCCACCAAGGTGTCCTCTTTCTCTGGTTCCCAAGTCGGACTTCACCGCATGCTTCTGCAGCAGCTGTCTTTATGATATCATTGAATTTAATCCAGAGGGTTTCCAAGTCATCAGGTCGTTCTTCTGTGTTGCTCACCGCTGCAGCAATAAGCCCCTGATATCTGGTCTTAATTTCTGGCTCTCTCAGCTTGTAGGTCCTAATGCTCATTTCTCCCGCTCGTTTACTTGGTTTCTTGCGTGATGTTGGGCAGTTCCTAGGCTGAGCAACTCTTTCAATTGTTCTTTTGATTGTTAGCAGGTAGTGATCACTTCCAATCTCTGGTCCCCTCCAGACTCTAGCATCTCGGACATATTTGAATGAGCTTCTCCGAACAATGGCGTAGTCGATCACTGACTTCTCATTCTTTGTTGGTTCACATCTAGTGTATGCATGTATGCGCTTATGGGGGAACTTTGTGTTTGTAATGATCAGATTCTGCTCACTGCAAAATCTAAGGAGTCGCTTTCCATTGTCATTGAGAGTATCTTCTCCATATCTTCCGATGACTCCACCCCATCTAGCATGGTCATTTCCAACTCTGGCATTAAAATCTCCGAGCATGATAATTTCATTTAGGCAGTCATCCACTGTCCTTTGAAGCAGCTCGAAGAATTCCTCCTTGACCTCTGCTCTCTCATCCTCATTTGGCCCATACACTATGACCAGGTTGACTATGGTTTCTCTTTCTTTTAGTTTTACAACCATAATGCGCTCCGAGACAAAGTTCCATCCCTTGATACTATCTTTTTGATTTTGGGCCACAATGCAACCCACGCCCCCTTTAGCTCTTTCAGATATGGGTACATCACTGTAGAGCAGCGTGTTGCCATCGAGATCCATGACTCCTTGTCCTTTTTTCTTTGTTTCCGTTATAGCCAGGATTTCTAGTTTTGCTTTCCTCATCTCTTCCACCAGCTCCTCTTTCTTCCCATTTATACTTCTTGTGTTCCAAGTTCCATAAGTCGTAGTCCGTGGTCCGTTCCAGTTCGCCGCCTTTAGAATCAGTCCAGTTTTCTCTCTTGTATTGCTCGCAATCGTGATTTAAAGCAAACAGGTGATTGGCCTGTTGTGCCTTTGCATGGTGGAGGGGCTGCCTCCTTACGGCCTCCATGCAGGCCGCCCTCCTCCTTTTTCATCCGGGCTTGGGACCGGCATAGGCGGAGTTAACATGGAACACACCTACTTTATAATATGAATATGAGATGTCTAGAAAGCGTTGAGCGGATGACTTTTTACTTGCCACGAAGCGAGTATTGGAGTGCCTATATTTATAATTTACATTATTTTTAAATTATTTTTTTTAAAATTATCAATCTTATAATCTATTTGATAAAAAATAAATAATATTACTAAATAAAATCTGAAGGTCTGGAAAATACTGCGGGTTTCTTTACATACATTTCCCATCTTACATCCCATATAACAAAATAAATAAGAAAATGACCTTCATATTTATTTTTATCATATTATTTTTTTTGAAAATGTTTCTAAATCCTTGATTGTCTTAGAATCTTCCCGACACACATGCCATCCTCTCGTGCTGCACCAGTGTGGCGTGCCGCACCGGTTGGAAACCACTGTCCTAGGCAAGCGTGAACTAGCGAGGTGCCTGTTAAATAAATTCCTGTTGTATCGACAATCATATTGTTTCGAGAAACCCTTAAATGCGTTGGGCATAAGCAAAAACCTAGGTTGCTTATGCCTTAATCCGCAACTGATGATCCCGCTTGGATGAAGCAACTTTTTGCGGCGCTCTTGAACTGTTATTATATTTATTTTTTGTATTATTAGTAAGCAGTACACTGCATATTTCTAATGTGAGAAAATCGAGGCTTTCTATTACTGACTAGATACTAGATGACTGACATAAATAACAGTATATTTAGTAGTGTTATCATTATTATTGTTACGAATGAACGAAATCTAATTATATTGAAGAAAGGCAAGTTTTGAAAAGAAGAAGCAGGTGATAGATAGGACACACATTAAAGAAACCTGTCAATAGCAGTGCAAAGCAGTGCTTCGTGGATAATCCCCAGGGTAAAAAGAGTTGGGGGTAGAACGAAAAACACGTGACGAAGAGAACTGGTGAGAAAAATGACATGCAGATATCTTGAGTTGATGGCACGGAACAGGAGGACCTTGTGTAAGGTTGTTAAAGACCTGTGTTCAATGAGGCAGCTTAATGGTAATGACAATGATGATAAAGGAAAATGTGTTGAAGTACAATATGTCGAAGTAAATTCTCAAGTAAAATAGACGCGATGACATCCTTGCTTATTCCCGTACCCACATGTTAGCCTAGACAACCTACCAACAACCCAGTTATCTATCGAGTACCACACCCACCATTCTTCTACAGTTAACATTCAAAAATCCGGCCATCGATAATCCGGTTCCTTCAGATTTCCGGCATGGATTTCGGAGCGCATTTTTTTAATTTACCGCGTTGGCGCACCAGTTTTCTGGAGCCGTTTATGTTTTGATGCAGCTGTTGGGTCTTGCTTGCACGTGTTAACAGGCATTCCTGCTCATTCCTTCTCATTTTATCATTTATTTGCTGCTGTAATAGCCCCATTATGGATTCAGCAAATAAAAGAAGTGGTGTAAAACGTAAACATCGTGCGTTGTCGATCGCATTTAGTTTTTAATTTTTTTTCTTTAAAGGACTGTACAGGTAGTCATTTTCTGTTAAATACATACAGCATATATAACCATAAAAAATCCGGCATTTTTAACAATCCGGCACTCCTCCGGTCCGGAGGTTGCCGGATTTTTGAATGTCAACTGTACATTACCATTAACACAATATGTGCCATAATTAATCATCTTACAGTTCAAATTAAGTTCATCTAGGCGTCGTCACGGCTTCGCTGCAAGAAATCAATGAGTTAGGGAAAGCACCAACTAAGTATCTCAAAATGTGCGATAAATAACCTTCCTGTTCACACGCCAGAACCCGTAAATATGGAGGACAAACAGCGGAGTTAACGAAAATAGGTCATGCGTCTTACTAGGACCAACACGAAGAAAACAAAATTGCTTGCGCTGCGACCACAAGACCTTCGTCATGGACAGACGAACAAAAACATAAAATAAATAAAATTAAAAAAAAAAAATGATCAATAAATGGAAGTAGCAGGTTTCAAGAACTCCAGAGGAAAAAAAAACCAAATAAACAAACAATGGTGGATGAGCATTACGGCCTTCGTGTATGTTCGTGTGTGTGTTATTTGACCTGTGCTAGTACATAGGAAAGTTCTTAAGTATCACTCTATAAAAACATGTGGACCCTACTAATCCGAAATACCCCGGCAAAAAGCTTTGTAGGAGCTGCAAGAATTAATTATGAACTATTGTAGAACAAATTAGAATTAATGGTTTACTGAGGTCAGTTTTAAACATTCATTAAATCAGACTGCAGAGTTGGCCACGATTACTCACCTTTGGCGATAATTTTGGCCACGTGACATGAACTACAAAGAATTGAAGAGGGACTGTCTTCAGGACCAATGATAGTCCAAAAGGGTTTCCAGGCTAGCAATTTTGCAGACCTCTGTATTTTAATAATATAATATTTTTTTTCGTCACTTGGACTGCCGCGCCACACTGGTTGCAGATTCTCAGTTCTCCCCCCCCCCCACCCCCTCCTCACGTCTGTCGATATATTTATTACCCAGAATTAACTCTGGATACTAAATGATTTGATCACACTCTAATGTCCAGTTATTGTCCAGTTTCTCTTCATTTATGTTTGTTTCTGAAGCTTCTAGCATACCAGTGCACGTGCGTCGTTTCTGACAATGTTTCGCTCCCACTTTCGTCTAATCATTTAATGTGCACGGACTGTGACCCCCTCAAGACATTTATTTCATTAGCTCCTCCATCAATCCTGGACACCCGAAGCAGAGCCATTATGAAATAATTTCGGGTCTACATTTTCCCCAGCGATATCCGCAGTGTCGACCATTACGGGTAGCCAGAATAATCAAGCTTTTCCGCTCATTAAGACCGATAGTGAGTCAATATCACAGACAAGCCGAACACAAACAAATCGAGACCACGATATTTCCACATTGCTGCTTGATGTATTGGTTTCTCAAAGCGGTCGGGAGCCCCGTTACAATCGAAGGCTCCGAGTCGAAGCGGAAGTCGCTGGCCTCGAATAAACCTCGGCCCACCGATTATAGCCCGGCGATGCATTTAAAATACTTTTATCCAATTAAATTCCTGACGTCTCCGCGCTCACGACTAATGGGTCAAAGCCCTCGCATGATGGTAGGAGTCGCGGATGAATTCAGCCAGGCCAATTAAGTCTTGGCTAGAAGGAAAAACACTCGCACAAAACAGGATTAATTCCCCTAGCTCGTGCATCCCGGTTATTGCCGTCCATCTTTTCCGATGGAAGAATGAGGGCCGCTGACAAATGAAAATAAAACTTCAATTTTGATCTCTGACATCGAACAAAGTGCCCTATAAGACTCTTTTAGCACGTGCAATAGTCCCCGGCTATTCATGCAGCGGTCGCGGAGTTAAAAACTGACTGGAGACCCTGCGGCAACAGAAAGAAAGCTTAAATACCTCACAGAAGCGGTGACAGTTGAAATATGTCTTCCTATTATTTGTACCGGCAAGCTTATCTGTCTCTGACTAGATTGTGTGTTTATGTCAAAGTTGTAGTTTTTAAGCTTCGTGATCGCTTCTCACGTCTAGATTATGCATACCCGCCCAACTGGTTTATTCTTGTACAGAAAAGTGCGTCCCTTACTTCATCAAAATTAGAAAAAGTGCAGCTCAAAATACAGACGTGTCTCTAGATACGTGAGATCGCAGAGTTACTGAATGTGGCCAAGGCGCTTTCAAATACATTACACAATTTATATTGTCGCTCCTTGTGGAGCATGGAGATACCGATGCAGTTGGTCTCCCTCGTAAGAAACCAAATAATGCATGTGCTCATTTATTATTTCCCCTATAATTTATAGTTTGCTCGCTCCAATACTGTTTGATTTATGCTGTAATGAATTCTTATATTAATCTACTCTTGTTAAGTCACCCACTTATTCTCTGGGCCACGCAGTTACTCTGTCACTCAAACACTCACAAATTATCATATTGAATCAGTTTGTACTTCACTCACCTAATCCAGTGTTTCCCAAAGTGTGGCACACGTACCGCCGAAGGTGCTCAAAAGAGGTTAAAAACTTGGGAGACGGTAGCAATTTGTTTTATATGATCAGGTTGCCAGCGCGAGGCACATCCTTATGCTTGTCACCTCTTACGTGGCGTTGTACGAGAGTGCAGTAGTCTCATTGTGTCTTTGCCTCTTTGGAGATCCACCCCCCCCCCTCCCCCGGCACCTACATGGTGCCTTTGATATAGTGCATGCAGTTAATACTTTCAAAATGAAAATGCTGAAAGCTTCAGATGTGTCAATTTTCCTTTTCTTAATTAATTAATGAAAATGGCCGTTAAAACACCAGATTAGCTCTAGTTTTTTAAATATCTATAAAACAAGTTTTACACATTTGCATATACATACCATATGATAATAATGCTCATAGCGGAAATGATTCACAGCGACGCCCTTTTGCCTCTCGCTTGTAATGAGTTTCTGGAGCATCTCTCACAGGGGTCCAACAATAGTCTGCTAGCACTGCTGCATTCCATTTCCCTTGGTACCTTTTTTCGATGGTAGTAATGTCCTGATGAAATCGTTCCCCATGCTCGTCACTGACAACACGCAGTTAGCAGGGAAGAAATCCAGATGAGAGTGTAAAAAGTGTAATTTCAAAGACATGTTGCACCCTAGTCTCTCGTAGCGCTGCAAGAGGGTTTCTACAAGCTCCTGGTAATTGTCAGCCTTATTGTTTCCTAGAAAGTTTGTGGCCACTTGCTGGAAAGCGTTCCAAGCTAACTTTTCATCACCTGTGAGGATATCATCAAAACGCTGATATCGGAAGAGCTGACGTATCTGTGGACCGACAAATACACCTTCCCTGATTTTGGCCTCACTAAGTCTTGGAAATTTATCACGAAGGTATAAAAATCCTACCCCATTTCGATCCATTGCCTTTACACAATTCTTCATTAGTCCAAGTTTGATGTGGAGAGGAGGGAGTAAGATCTTGTGGGATTCTACAAGTGGTTCGTTAAGTACATTCTTTTTCCCCAGTTCAAGTGATTGTTGTTGGGGCCAATCCGTTTTCTTGTAGTAGGAAGTCCTGGCACGGCTGTCCCACAGACAGAGGAAACATCAAAACTTTGTGCAACCTTGCTGTAGCCCCATCAAGATGGCAATGACCTTCACCACAAATCTGCCACTTATACTTGTCAAAGTTGATGGTGTGTAACAGTTGTTTCATGTTGTTGTACGTTAAATTCATGTGGAATGCATACCCTAGTGGAACAGTTGGTAAAACGTTACCATTATGGAGCAGCACAGCTTTTAAGCTCAACTTGGACGAATCAATGAACAGCCTTCAATCGTCGTCTTTGTAGTTGATGTGTAGTGCTGCCATCATACCCACTATATAAACGCAAGCAATGAGGTTATCTGTCATTTTGAAATATGGAAGCAGATCTTTTTGCCGAGCACGAAACACAGACTCATGCACATTCTCTTCTAGAAGATTCCATTGCTGCAGTGTAAACCCCAACAGCTCTGCTTTATTTTTTAGGCAATTCCAGATCTCTCACTAGATCATTCAATTCACTCTGGGTAATTTTATGTGGCTGTACAGACTCTTCAATAGTCACGAAATCAGGATCTCTTGATGTAGATGCTTTCACAGGTGACGGATGTCCACTGGCCTTATTATCTTCTTCATCATCCAGAGTATAAGATTCTGGTGGTTCCGGAACAGGAAGTCCTTCCCCGTGAGGCACTGGCCGCATAGCAGAGGGAATATTCGGATAGGTCACAGGCCGCTTTTTCTTCTTAGAAATACCATGTCCAATTGGAGGAGTCATGCAAAAGTAACAATCATTTAGATGGTTTGTCGGTTCCCTCCACACCATTGGAACTGCAAAACGCATCGATCGTCCTTTTCGGTTCAACCAGCAGCGTAGATTCGTTGCACAGGATTGACAACATATGTGTGGGGCCCAATACCGGTCCTGGTCACCGATCTCACAACGTAAAGAAAGGCTGTAAGCTTTCTTTATCATCGATGTAATATGTCGCCTTTGTGATAGCAAAGTTATTTGTCCGCAAAGATAGCAAAAATAATCCGCACTGTTCACACATTCACGAGGCATCTTGAACGACACGTCAGAATCCACAACACAAATGATGACAAGGAGGAAATGTGGTTGCAATGACTGCTACAGATTGCGTCATCCAATTGGTGCTCAAGGCTATCCGTCTCGTGGGGAATCCCGCTCCAGAGCTATAGAAAAGAGAAGGACTGGGTCATTCGCGTTGGGGAGGTGAAGCCACTAGCCTACTGACCCCCCCCACCCCCCCATTTCCGGATTTTGAAAACTAGAGCTAATTCGCGATTTTTAAGTTCATATTCGTGATCAGCATGTCCAATTTACTTAAAAATAGCTACTTTTGTCTCTGATACATTTTGGCTGTTGTCCAGTGTTATTAATTAATTCATTTATTAATTCACTCATTTATTAATTCATTTATTTATTAATTTATTCATTTATTAACCTCAGTAACCCCAAGGACGATAGGCCTTCAAAAATTTCATGCCACTCCCTCCTGTTGCATACCTTCAGCTTAATGTCTTTCCATGGCTTCCTCATCCACCTCATTTCTTTCTCATGTTCTTCTTTCCTTGTTCTTTTCCGTCGCGCTTTATCACTCTTACCCTGAAGATTCAAGATCAAGGAGTTCTTGTATTGCTGTCAACAGATTTCTTCAATGTGCGTCCTATCCATCGCCAGCATCGTCTTGTCAAGTCTTGTTCCATTGACATTTGTATAATTATTGTCATCAGTTCCAGATTGGTCATCTTGGATTACCATTTCAATGCAATATACTTATTAAATGTATCTAGCTATTGCGAAAAGAGACTTCACACGTTTCAAGCTTTAAAGAAGTTTTTAAAATGACCGTTAACGCTCTATATAATGTGTAGTTTTCCAACATTAATTTACAGTTTGCTCGCTCCAATACTGTTTGATTTATGCTGTAATTAATTCTTATATTAAACTACTCTTGCTAAGTCACCCACTTATTCTCTGGGCCACGCAGTTACTCTGTCACTCAAACACTCACAAATTATCATATTGAATCAGTTTGTACTTCAGTCACCTAATCCAGTGTTTCCCAAAGTGTGGCACATGTACCGCCGAAGGTGCTCAAAAGAGGTTAAAATCTTGAGAAATCAACAGAAACTAAATAA
This sequence comes from Oreohelix idahoensis, assembly GCA_024509875.1. Classification (NCBI taxonomy): domain Eukaryota; kingdom Metazoa; phylum Mollusca; class Gastropoda; order Stylommatophora; family Oreohelicidae; genus Oreohelix; species Oreohelix idahoensis. The sequence continues at coordinate 30,487 of JAMPIV010000279.1, read as the reverse complement.
ATGAATTAAAATAATTTTGCTCACGAAAAATAAATAGAAAGAGAGAGAGAAAGAGAGGGATAGAGAAAGAGAGGAGAGAGAGAGAGAAAGAAAGAGAGAAAGAGAGAGAGGGAGAGAAATAACTTTAACAGTACCAAGAAAAGGAAGTTACAAGTCTCACGAAAACTAACGCACAAGGAAAAGGATAATCTCCATATTACTAATCATCAAAGTGCAAAGCCCTGTAAAGAACAACGAAAAAATTCCGCCTTCTATTCTGGAAAATACGGAAAAGGCGCGCATGCACCGCAAAAGCTAAATTGAACGGCCATCAAAAGATCACGCAGGTTCTAAAATTGTTTTCATGATGCATTGACCATAAGTAATGATAGGTTTGTCTACAAAAATGCGATGAAGTTGAAATAGAATGTAAAGGAACCAAATGGCTACAGGAGAGTCAATGTCGTCATCAGGATATGCAGCCGAAATAGTACCCTTGTTTTGGCGGGTTACTTGACAAATTATTTGATAACGGTTCCCACGGCTAGAGGGCCTCAGTTACTTGCTCGTCACCATATTACTAGTTGTACTTGCTCGTCACAATATTACTAGTTGTACTTGCTCGTCCCCCCATATTACTAGTTGTACTTGCTCGTCACCATATTACTAGTTGTACTTGCTCGTCCCCCCATATTACTAGTTGTACTTGCTCGTCACCATATTACTAGTTGTACTTGCTCGTCCCCCCCATATTACTAGTTGTACTTGCTCGTCACCATATTACTAGTTGTACTTGCTCGTCCCCCCATATACTAGTTGTACTTGCTCGTCCCCCCATATTACTAGTTGTACTTGCTCGTCCCCCCATATTACTAGTTGTACTTGCTCGTCACCATATTACTAGTTGTACTTGCTCGTCCCCCCATATTACTAGTTGCACTTGCTCGTCACCATATTACTAGTTGTACTTGCTCGTCCCCCCATATTACTAGTTGTACTTGCTCGTCACCATATTACTAGTTGTACTTGCTCGTCCCCCCATATTACTAGTTGTACTTGCTCGTCCCCCCATATTACTAGTTGTACTTGCTCGTCCCCCCATATTACTAGTTGTACTTGCTCGTCCCCCCATATTACTAGTTGCACTTGCTCGTCACAATATTACTAGTTGTCTTAGTGAAACGTTCAGTAAAGAACAATGAAAACATCCCGCGTGCTTTTCAGGAAAATACAGAAAAGGTGCGCATTGCACCTGGACAACTAAATTTAACGCCCATTAAAAGAACGCGCACGCCTTGCAATCTTTTCAACTGCAATTTTGGGAAAATACGAAAGCGGTGCTTATTGCACAGTGAAAGCTAAATTGAACACACATTGTAAAAGCACGCACGCCTTTCAATTGTTTCATTGTGCATTGACCATTGGCCATAAGTCACGATAAGTTTGACTACGAAGATCCACTGACGTTAAAAGGTCATGAAAATAAATGTAATAAAAACAGGAGAATTCGTGACGTCATCAGAACATGCGCCAAATAGAATCCAACGTAATTATTTTCTGTTATGTTTAAGCGGGTTAATCTCTCGTCAATGTGTTATGTTTGGGAGGGTTAATCTCTCGTCACTAAGTTATGTTTAGGCAGGATAATCTCTCGTCAATGTGTTATGTTTAGCAGGGTTAATCTCTCGTCAATATGTTATGTTTAGGCAGGTTAATCTGTCGTCAATGGGTTATGTTTAGGCGGGTTAATCTCTCGTCAATGTGTTATGTTTAGGAGGGTTAATCTCTCGTCAAAGTGCTATGTTTAGGAGGGTTAATCTCTCGCCAATACGTTATGTTTAGGCAGGTTAATCTCTCGTCAATGTGTTATGTTTAGGAGGGTTAATCTCTAGTCAATATGTTATGTTTAGGCGGGTTAATCTCTCCTCAATATGTTATGTTTAGGCAGGTTAGTCTCTCGTCAATGTGTTATGTTTAGGAGGGTTAATCTCGCGTCAATATGTTATGTTTAGGCGGGTTAATCTCTCGCCATTATGTTATGTTTAGGCGGGTTAATCTCTCATCAGTAAGTTATGTTTAGGTGGGTTAATCTCTAGTCAATATGTTATGTTTAGGCGGGTTAAACTCTCGTCAATAGGTTATGTTTAGGCGGGTTAATCTCTCGTCAATATGTTATGTTTAGACGGGTTAATCTCTCGTCAATATGTTATGTTTAGTCGGGTTAATCTTTCCTCAATATGTTATGTTCAGGTGGGTTAAACTCTCGTCAATATGTTATGTTTAGTCACATTAATCTCTCTTCAATATGTTATGTTTAGGTGGGTTAATCTCTCGTCAATATATTATGTTTAGGCGAGTTAAAGTCTCCTCAATATGTTATGTTTAGGTGTGTTAATCTCTCCTCATCATGTTATGTTTAGGCGAGTTAATCTCTCATCAATATGTTATGTTTATACGGGTTAATCGCTCCTCAATATGTTATGTTTAGGTGGGTTAATCTCTCCTCAATATGTTATGCTTAGACGGGTTAATCAATATGTTATGTTTAGGCGGGTTAATCTATTGTCAATATGTTATGTTTAAGCGGGTTAATCTCTCGTCAATAAGTTAAGTTTAGGCGGGTTAATCTCTCCTCAGTATGTTATGCAGTCACGGTAAAGTACCACAATAATAAAAGCTAAAATATCAGTCTAGAATAAACACCAACCTAGAATAATAACTGGAATATATCGTCTAGAATGTTTAAAAAAAAAACACTGTGTAATGAAAATGATAACACGCATGGGGTTGAACGTGGTATTCTACGTATAAGAAAGGTTTCATCTTTGATTTCTATGGGTTGAAGTGATATGTACGGGTTGAACGTGATATGTACAGGTTGAACGTGATATGTACGGGTTGAACGTGATACGTACGGGTTGACCGTGATACGTGCGGGTTGAACGTGATATGTACGGGATGTACGACTAAACCACCACTATATCATTCACCATTCACCTTCTCCTAAAATTGGGGAATACCTTTATGAAGTCGGCAGCACTGAGGTTGAGAACCACTGCAACAATAGTCTTCTTCCAGAAACCGGCTAGGGATGGTATTTTATACTTAAAATTTCTCTTCACTCCACTCTATCTGTTGCTATCACTCCACTCTATCTGTTGCTATCACTCCACTCTATCTGTTGCTATCACTCCACTCTATCTGTTGCTATCTCCAACTTTAAGTGCTACAAATGTAAGGATTCTGTTCAAATGAACGAACGAACAAAATACTTATTTAACACAAGGTAAAGAAATAGGCATTATTGCTTTTTTACATTTCTGCCCTGTAATATCACATTTGTGAAAATGATTACAAATTAATACATTCTTAACTTCAACAGTAAGTAGAAAATATTAATATTTCATTCAGCAATGTAACACACACACATATATACGTACATGTGTGCATACATAAGACATACAAACATAGACAATAGAGAGAGAGTGAGAGATAGATAGAGAGAAGAAGCAATGAAGTAATTGCATGTTTCAAGTTAAAGTTAAAGCTGTAACATTTAAAATGAAAAGATCTCTACTAGATCTCTCAGAGGCGCATCCTTCTCTTACACTGATTATTATCAGGTACAATAAAACTGCATTATAACATAACACGAAATCATCAATTTGAAAAAAAAAAAGAAGTCAGAGTCATCTTTAAAACAGCTTGACTGGAGGAGTATCATTTATTAATTCACTTTTCTTTAGCTTCCAAAGATTACAGGCCTTCAACAAACTGATGCCAAGCCTTCCTGCCCTGTTCCATTCGTTAAAGATCTTTCCATGTCGTTATCTCTGTCGTGTCTGTGTCTCTTACCTTGTGGATTCATCCATAAGCAAAGATCACTCTGGTTTGAATACCGTAACGGCATATTGCTGTGAACAAGCAGCAGGGGAGTAATTCTTCAAAAAGGAAGGGACCAGGAATAAAGGATGATCTAGAAGAAGATGGATCGATGGAATGATAGAAATCTTTCAAAATAAAACCCACAACATAACCATCACACAACGTGGGAACAGATGCACTGGATCGGATTTGACCAGGTCTGTTGGCATTTGTGCAAAGCACTTCTCTGTAGAGATTGCAAAGACGACTTCAGTTTGACTACGGTCAAGTCGCAGTGAATCATGAACAACCACTTCCCAAATTACCTGACCATACAAATACGACACACATACCCCAGAAGAACCTGGATCCCTTTGAGTGTAAGGAGTTTAAAGAACTGAAACAATGGCCTGAAAAAAGGAGGGGGGGGGGGAACTAACGAACAAGGAAACTTCATTCTCAAAGGGTTAAGAATTGGGCACGCAGGCCCGTCTTACATTCTGCCCTTCCTCTCTCTGTCATCTTGGCAGAGCGAGTGGGAATCCTACAGATGTATCAAAATAGTCCTCTTCTTCTCATAACATGCTTCTCAGAAAGCTTCTGATATGGGCATTACAACAAAACTGGTAAAGGTAATGCGTGTTACAAGGACAAAAGACAAGAAAATTGCTTACATTTTTAACTTAAAGCACGGTTTTTTTGTAGCGAAAAGCTGATACGATTGTTTCTTCCCTTTCAGACTTTCCTACAAAGAAAACTCCTGTCACAGTTTTGTTATCGCAGATAATAGTGTATACAGACTGAGAGAGAGAGAGAGAGAGAGAGAGGGAGAGAGAAGAGGGAGAGAGAGAGTGAGTGGAAGAGAGAGAGGGAGAGAGTGAGTGAGAGAAAGTGAGTGAGAGAGTGAGATAGAGAGAGTGAGTGAGAAAGAGAGGGAGAGAGTGAGTGAAAGAGAGAGGGAGAGAGATAGAGAGAGAGAGAGAGAGAGAGAGAGAGAGAGAGAGAGAGAGAGAGAGAGAGAGAGAGAGAGAGAGAGAGAGAGAGAGAGAGAGATGTGGACGAAGAAAGAGAAATAAGACAATCGGAATTTTTAAAAATGACTGAAGCAACTCAAAGATTAACAATTCAGGCGACTTCTACCTCAGTTATAAGAAGATAGAACTTACAAAAAGTGTTTATTTCTCTTGACATCTCCATGAAGAGGACGGTTCCTACGTGCAGTAATTAGAATGACTATCTAGAATTAACGGCCTAGTAAGCGAAAATAAGCATTGAGTCTTACCAGGACAAAGGAAAAATCAAATTCTCTATGTTCGACAAGATTACTAGAACGAAAACAAAAGAGAACGAAAATAAGGACTAAGTTAAATGTTGAAACAAATCGCGAAAATTTATCTGATTATGTAAATCTATTGGTTGATAATCCGAATATTTCATACTTTCTTCCACTCTTCTGTTTATTTCGTCCTGGTTTTGCCTTTTATTTCAAACCCGTCTCACAAATAAAAACACAATCGCTAAATTCCTTATTACTCTGTTTTATTATCATTATTTCTTTTCATCAGCGCCACCTTCAAGTTTCGGAAATGAATTTCGTCTCCCTGGGATATGCCTAGACCAGGCCGGAAGTGGGCCTGGCAGGCCTATTGTCCAAGATCACACGGCATAACTTCATTAAGGGAAGGGTGGAAATTCATAACTTCCAAGGATATGTCGTCAATCAGAGCTCACTCACAATTAGAATTCGTCCCACATGCACGTGCGACCTTTATCGTGCTGTTTGTTGACGGAGTTTTGGAAGGATAAGAACTCAAATAGCTCGCGGTGGTACTTCATATCAGACCATTGTCAGCTCAAGTAGCTAGATGTTGCAGGAAGAATTACGCCATCCACACCTGGGCATTCTGGGATGATGTGGGGGGTCGTGGGTTACGGTACGGGTTGAAAATTGCGGCTGAAAAGAAAAATAAAATAAATTTATCTGCGAATTCGGTGTCACATTTAAGTAGATTACGAGAAATTTAACATTTTTAACGTGGCTGAGGGTTAAATAAAAAGGCATATTGTCAAATTCGTGCCAAGACGAATAGCCTCTTTAAAAAAATTATAAAAAGAATAGCTTAAATGTTATTTTATTGTGATCTGTGCAGGTTTTTGCATACAGTAAGACGGGCTGTTAAGTTTTGCCGTGAATATCTGTTAGTCTTACGATGGGAAGCTCTCACAAGAAAGTACAGCTACAGAAAACGACCTTTACACTCGTCGTTAAGTTTGACAACCGTAGCTTCCTTTAATCAGCAGAATTTTGTCAGCTTTGTCAGTCAAAGATACATATACCTCATCATCATCCCTATGATAATCATCATCATCATCACCCCTATGATCATAATCATCATCATCAACATCATCACAGCGACAATCATCATCATCAGCATCACCACACATCACCATCATCAGCATCATCACACATCACCATCATCATCATTACCATCACCCCAATAATTAACATCATCATTATCACACTACCACTACCATCATCAGTCATTTTCATCATCGTCTATTTCTTCTCCTCCCTTATCATACAACAATGACAGTCAATCGCTTATTGGGATCATCATTGCTGTTATTTTTTTTTTTTTTCTTAACCAGCGGCACTTGGGCTTTCAGCCCTTCGGCCCAATGTCATGTGATTGCGAGGCTGGGGAACCTGAGGACTTTCCTTCCAACCCGGTCAGGAGCTTCGCTCCTTCCCATCCACAGAGGGTTTATCACAGGTTATTCAGTCAAATTTCCAGTCGGAAACATTCCTTCAAACGCTGACGCCCGGGTTTGAACCATGAACACCTGGTCGCCAGTACAACGCCGAAGCCATTACACCAGCGCGGCTCCCCATTGCTGTTATAAGATCAGTATACTAACAATAACCATATTGTTAAGCTGATAATTATATCATCACTTGGCCAAAATACACGCAGCAACATCCTATTTATCATTTTATAATAATTATCACACATCAAATTGTATTACCAATATTATCATCTGTCACGGGACGCGACTAAGTCTGCATTTCAATTCTTAAAACCTATTGGTAATATTTTGTTGATAAATTTCTCAAGGTATGAAGAAGCATGCAAGGGTGAATACCCATTGTTCACAATAGACATCGTTTTCATCAGTCGAGGAAAATTGACCAATTTTACAAGGAAGGTTGACATAACAATAGACAACGCTCGGCGTGACCCCTTTAAACGCAACAACATTCGCTTGAAATGTTTTCGCAACTAGTAGACAGTGAGTCCAACAGATTATTGAGGTAATCGCTTCAACGTCTCGGTTGCGTTTTCACAAAGGCAGGAAGTTACAAGCAATATTATTGTGGCTAGCCGTAGAATATAATGGACAGAGCGCGAGGCAGTATTACAATGAGTAATTTAAGCAGGTTCTCATCGAACCGACCCAATAACATTTGAGTAACGGCGACGCAGTGTCTGAGCCAGGGACAACATGAAAAGAGGGAGAATATGTCATTATGTAAAGACTATTAAATGCTGCACAGACACTCAAAAGACGAACGCAGACAAGTTGTCTCGGATAAGCAAAATATGAGAGCGACCATAGCAAAATAATACAGGAAATTTTACACAGTTGAGGACGGAATGTCTGACTTTAGGAAAACAAACGAAATTTCACATGACACAGGAAGCGAACCCGAAAAATCGCCCTAGGCGATCCAGACGATATATAACCCAACTATATTCATTGCTTGGCATTGGTAAGAGAAACCATTCCGCCAACCAAGACTTGGGGTTCTAGATTTCACGAGAAAGAATCAAGACATTGTGTCAGTGAAATTCGTATAGGGACACCAAGGTTAGTGTAATATATTTTGTACTTTATCATTATTATGTCTTAACTTCATTCAGATAATATATACATATTTTCCATAAATATAACACTGTAAATACCAGTCGCGTTTATTATAATATTATATTTCACACTAATAAGTACAGGTTGCAATAAACGCCATGCAGAGAATTATTATATTTATAAGATTGCACAGTTTCCAGTAACTATAACGAAGTAAATACAAGACACTTTTATGTGGCCTTTTACATTACCGGTTAACCGCGCAGTAAACATCGCACAGTCATTTCTTATAGTGATAAGATTTCACATACAAGACACTACAGGCGGAGCATAGTTTACGGGATACTTACAAAGGGTTCATTATTTTATCCATCACAGTGGTAGAGACAGGGACCATTTGAGATACTCATCCTTAGTCTACTACGTGGTTGGCGTTAATCACAGGACAAGCTTTAGAGTACGAACGAACGAACGAACGAACGAACGAACTTTATTTTCGAAGGGTAAAGAATTGGGCGCGCAGGCCCGTCTAACATTCTGCCCTTCCACTCTCATTAATCTTGCATACTATATCCTTTCATTCCCACATGATGCTTTAAGCATTAATTTAAAGGCATGCAACATTATAAAGTTACCATAACAGCATTCATTTACAGTATGCAAGCATAATTAAAAAATGAGTAGGGTTTTTTTTTTTTTTGAAACAAACAAGCTAGTAAATGGGGGAAAAAAGTAATAATAAAATAAAATAAATAAAACAATAAATAAAAATAAATAAATTCTGTATACCGACACTCACTCATGCGGTCAATCCGTCTACAATTAATCTGTATTTTTGGTATGCGGGTACATTCTCACGACTCACATTTCTAAAGTACAGTATTATGTGGGTACATTCACACATACATTACATTATATAATCATATTTTAAAGTGAATATAATAATGATATTACATGGATATAAAACAAATTATTCACACACAAAAATGAGCGGAAGAGGAAAAGAAATGTTGACCTATGGATGAGATGTTGACAGGCAAATACTGTTTCTATGGGAGTAGGGCCGACCGAGATACTGCGACGACACACATCTCACACGTAATTAACGGCAACAACCTACCAATACTCCACGGGGGTCAGAAAGGAATTTACCAGGCGGTGAAGGGTCTTTCTATCATCGACTACCCACCCAGAAAAGAAAGCAGAAAATACCCAGAAGGATTGCTGCATTTCTAATAGCTGTCCACGTGAAATTTAATGATCTGAAGTGGCAGTCGCCAACGGATGATTTTTACAACAAGTGCCTTTGAGAAATTTAATGATCTGAAGTGGCAGTCGCCAACGGATGATTTTTTACAACAAGTGCCTTTGAGAAACTATGATCAAAAGCTGCAAGAGCAGACGGGAGATTTTGTAAACCCAGTGCCTACCAAATTTATCGAGATCCTAAATTACATGCAGTAATGGACAGATTCTCCCTGTACAATTGATGCACCAACAAATACGAATATACAACATATTTCCATCATCACCACCACATGAGCAGACTATCAGCACAACGCAAGGACATCTGCATATCAGACGAAGTCTCACCCGCCTAACATTGCGTTCAACACCACACATGAACAAGACACCTTGGACGCTCGGGACAATGTCAACACTCGCATTGTGAAGGACAAAAGAACAAGCCGTGGACACCCGACGAAACCAAGTGAACCGTCCAGTGTTATTGTAGGCAGACAAAGACTTGTCCATTGTGTACAAACAACCAGAGTTTATTGACAGTTAGCGAGAGACCAAGAAACACAAGATATCCTTTTTGTTAGTATTTAGGAGTTACTTAAATTCATCATCATCATCACATAGTGTAGACTTTAGATTCATTTGTGTATTTTGCATTAACTAATATCTTTCTTCACAGGGATAGTTAATGTCATTCCTAGTTGCATTTGTATTAGTGTAATTGAATGTTGTTATATTTCAGAACTTTAATAAATGTTGTAGTTGTGTTTACCAACACACGTTATTACATATATAGAGAAGGAAAGAAAGTGTGCGAAAGAGACATACTGTTCTTCCTTTCTTCCTCTTCTGTTCCCTCAGTGTAATAGGGGAGGTGGGGGCTCGTTAGCATTATAATATAATAGAGAGGGGGATAGAGTGGTAGGAGATATAGTGTCACGAGATCCAGAATCACTGGGACTATATGCTGGGAACTCATCCCAAAGTCTTATATTCACCTTCTCCACTCCTGCTGCCCATCTTCAACCGGTTGCCAGGCAAATCGGAGCCATTGATCAAGCCGGCACCACCCAGATAACTCTCTTTGGTTACCCTTCGGGATAACCCTGTGACATTAAGTGGGGTCTCGCAGTCCGGGATCGAGTGGACGTTGCAGTCCGAGATAGTACCTTGGGGCTTGCCCTAGACAAAAACATTAAATAATTCTTTTTTGAAATTTTTGTAAAACCTATTCACTGTCTTCTATACTGTTCCTTATTCTACTTAGGTAGAGGGAAAGAATACAGAATAGAATATTAGATTAGATATTCATATTATATTAAATAAGACTTTGACATATGTTAGAATATTATACCATATTACTTTATATACACTTAATTACTGCATCTGGTTACCAATATTGATTTGTTGTCATCATTATAAATTTACCTGGATTTTCGGTAGTACCACGTGGGACTCGATCAAAAGGCATTGTTGAAGTCGGACGCATTGAACGAGCGACCCGACATTGTGTAGTCCTTTTGTTCACAAGTGGACAATAGCGACTAAGCCACTGAGACGAAACATTTTGGTATTGTTTTCTTGGTAGGCAGACTGTTTATGGTCAGAAATATTTGACTGGTATTCTTAGCCAGTCTTAGAATTGTATTGCCGAGTTTTTCTTTAATATTGTCATTTATCTGTACGGGTGTAAAGGTTATAGGGAAGTAGTCAGGAAATTTGGTTGTTGTTTCTCCCTTGGGGCAAAGTCACGATTTTATTTTTCGCTCTAAATTTCTCTCACATAATTTTGAGTTGCGACAGGCAGATTGAAATCTAGCTTGATCATGGCCGACTTGGCACAAATTCGCGCGGCGATTATCCAGGAAGCAACTAGTTTAAAACTAGAAAAAGGAGAACTTATGGAATATGTGGAAAAAATGTTAACGGCGCACAAAGAAGAGAGAAAAGACAAACTTGCAGAGCAAGAGAGAAAAGACAAAATTGCAGAGCAAGAGAGAAAAGACAAACTTGCAGAGCAAGAGAGAAAAGACAAAATTGCAGAGCAAGAGAGAAAAGATAAACTGGCAGCAGAAGTAGAGCAAACAAGATTGAGATTAGCAGCGGCTAAAGATAGGAGAATCAAGGCAGAGAGAGAGGCCGAGTATAGGAGAATCAAGGCAGAGAGAGAGGCCGAGGATAGGAGAATCAGGGCAGAAAGAGAGCACGAACTTCGGATGAAGAGGTTGTGTGGAACGTATGAACAACCCACAAGACTTGAATCGGAAATATTTGTTTCGGCCCATGAAGTGACAGATGAGCTAACATATCGCCTAGAAGACACACCATCTTCGCATTGCATTACTTCATATGCAAAGAAATCCGCAGGAAAAACTGATTATGAGAAGGGCCCAGTTGGCCGGTATCAGGGGAAGAAAGACACCTTCCTTTGCAATCCACATAGAAAGGAAACTCAACACAAATCCTTTTCTCAGAACCAGAGGCAAGGGGATAAATGGTGCCGGTATTGTCGCAGGAAAAATCACTACACCAGCGAGTGCCGAAACCGCCCTCCTCTCCATCGCATGGCGTATATAGAAACCCGAACAATGATGGACAAAGAGTCCCGGAAAGAAGAGGCAGAAAAATCACACCCGGCGGTAGTTAATTCAATGGATTCCAGGCAACTCTGCAGAGATAACGGAAAGTTATTAAAAGGCACAGAAGAACCCACTCTAATTGCGAGCGGTACCTTCGATGGATCTTGCAAGGGGACTTCGAATAAAACAATTTCACCTGGCATCACAGGGAAGAAGAAAACAGGCACTTGTCTCCTGACATCAGGAGAACAATTATTACCTCACTCCACCGGCCCTTCTACGTGGAAAGAAGCGACCGGACAGGAACGGGCATTCGCTATTATCCACGGAAATAGACAGTTGCCCACATCGCCTAAGTCTGCCTTTACCCAGGACGAGGAAAAGTCAGATCCTACCACTTTTAAAACTTACGGAGAGAAATGTGTGCCTTTAGAAGGTATAACAACACATACGATTATCGGGACAGGGTGGACGACGGACACGGAGGCACCCCCCGACTCTCTTCAAAAGGAGGTAGAAGAGGATCATGAGGAGAAAAGTGTGGTAGAGCCGGCGGGGATACAGCAGCTCAACACCCACGGGACTCCGATTCTATATGTAGGCGAGACAAAAACTAAGCGGATAGACAGAAGGAAAGACACCAGGCGACACAAGAGGAAACAGCTTGGTGTACGCGCTTTAGGCAAGGCACAGCGCCGACGCGCGAAATTAACAACACACTGTACCCGATACAAAAGGACAGATGGGTTGCACCGTATCTTGATTTATGACCATTCCACGGGCAAGATACACAAGATACGTAATAAGGACAAACAATGGCCAACTTTGATCCGTCGGCGGATTCAAAGATTGTTTAGCAGAGGAAAGAAGTGGGGAAACACTTTTTATTTCAAGAGATCGAAGAAAGAAACAAAGAGATTTGATGTCAGTAGGAGTGGGTCACTCAAGAGAAAGAAGTGGGGAGACATTTTTTATTTCGACAGAGCGAAGACAGACACACTGAGAGTTAGTGTCAGTAAGAATGGACCACTCAAGAGAAAGAAGAGGTTTAAACCTGGCAAAGAAGGTTACCAGGATGCTAAGGCAAAAGGGTGGAGAAAGAAAAGTGATCTTTCAGGGACGGCAACTAGCGCCCGGATTCCCTCGGAACGCAACGTTGTCAATAGAGAAAGAGCGGAAGAGGTATTCGATTCCAGGCTGGAATTCGATTCGAAACTCAGTTCTAGACTGGTTAGACCAGAACAATTGAGTGATGGAACTGTGGAAATTCAGTTCACAGGTAACGGCGATCCTCCATTGATGGCGGCTATCGCCCGGACTCCCATTGAAGGCAGGTATGTCGAGGGAGAACTACGAACGGCAGTTTTATATGATCATAGGTATGAATTCATTATAGGCTGCAAATATGTGAGTTTAGGAGACACTCGTCAATCAAGAGTCACAGCTGCAGTGCAGACAAGTGAACAAGCGAAGGAGAAGAGACAAGGAGACGAGTTTGACTTCCATCCGCAAGAGCTGAGACCAGCTCAAAACAACGACAAATCGGTAGAACCTTGTTTTAAGAAGAGACTGAAGGGAGACAATCCATCGCAACCAGGAGACTGCTTTAAACAGCAAGGACAACTCCTTAGGAAAGTAGGAAAGCGCGGATATGAGTATAAGCAACTGGTAGTACCAGCACGATATAGATTTTATATCTTAGGTATGGGACATGCTAGTGAATCTAGTGGTCAGGTCAGACAATACATCACTACGCAAAGAATCACCCACCATTATTATTGGCAGGGAATCGCAGGGGACATGGATCAATTTATCAGATCAGGTCCTGAATGCCAGAGAGGGGCATCAAATCATGGGAAAAGTGAGGAAGCCACAGGTAAGGGAAACAGACCACGTATGAAGAAGAGGAGGCGTCAACATGACGGAGAATATAAGACGACTGGTCCTAAGTGTGAGCTAGAGATAGCATGTTTTACTGTTTATGCATAGCAAACAGAACAGGTTACAGATTGGATGGCACGGGCCATACCCAGTGGTCGAGAAGGCATCTCGAACCAATTATAAGATTCCAGAGGAGAATCAGCTGGAAATATATAATATTGTTCTGCTACAGAGATATTTAGACAGACACATAACTGAAGCGGCTAACTTCAGGACACGAGCAGCCACAAAGCATTGGAATAAGGGAAATCCGAACTCAGTACTTCGGCCCAATGCGGCTAGACAGTCATCTGCAGGCGTGCAGAAAATCACAGCCCGCTTTACGAAGCTAGTCGAGCAGGGGCGACAGCTCTTGGCCACGGCCACGACATTGAAACAGGAAATGGAGCAGCTCTTTATAGCTGATACAGGAGAAGCAACTGAGGAAGATTGCGAGAAGAGTGATTTGGACGAGGAGAAGAAGGTTTGGAACAAGGAAGATGAGGAGGATATTAATAGCGAGGAGATAACATCAGCCGACAATAGGGAATGTAAAATGCATCCTGACTCGCAGGAGTCTTCCCAAGCTAAGACTTCGTGCGGGGGACATATGTCACGGGACGCGACTAAGTCTGCATTTCAATTCTTAAAACCTATTGGTAATATTTTGTTGATAAATTTCTCAAGGTATGAAGAAGCATGCAAGGGTGAATACCCATTGTTCACAATAGACATCGTTTTCATCAGTCGAGGAAAATTGACCAATTTTACAAGGAAGGTTGACATAACAATAGACAACGCTCGGCGTGACCCCTTTAAACGCAACAACATTCGCTTGAAATGTTTTCGCAACTAGTAGACAGTGAGTCCAACAGATTATTGAGGTAATCGCTTCAACGTCTCGGTTGCGTTTTCACAAAGGCAGGAAGTTACAAGCAATATTATTGTGGCTAGCCGTAGAATATAATGGACAGAGCGCGAGGCAGTATTACAATGAGTAATTTAAGCAGGTTCTCATCGAACCGACCCAATAACATTTGAGTAACGGCGACGCAGTGTCTGAGCCAGGGACAACATGAAAAGAGGGAGAATATGTCATTATGTAAAGACTATTAAATGCTGCACAGACACTCAAAAGACGAACGCAGACAAGTTGTCTCGGATAAGCAAAATATGAGAGCGACCATAGCAAAATAATACAGGAAATTTTACACAGTTGAGGACGGAATGTCTGACTTTAGGAAAACAAACGAAATTTCACATGACACAGGAAGCGAACCCGAAAAATCGCCCTAGGCGATCCAGACGATATATAACCCAACTATATTCATTGCTTGGCATTGGTAAGAGAAACCATTCCGCCAACCAAGACTTGGGGTTCTAGATTTCACGAGAAAGAATCAAGACATTGTGTCAGTGAAATTCGTATAGGGACACCAAGGTTAGTGTAATATATTTTGTACTTTATCATTATTATGTCTTAACTTCATTCAGATAATATATACATATTTTCCATAAATATAACACTGTAAATACCAGTCACGTTTATTATAATATTATATTTCACACTAATAAGTACAGGTTGCAATAAACGCCATGCAGAGAATTATTATATTTATAAGATTGCACAGTTTCCAGTAACTATAACGAAGTAAATACAAGACACTTTTATGTGGCCTTTTACATTACCGGTTAACCGCGCAGTAAACATCGCACAGTCATTTCTTATAGTGATAAGATTTCACATACAAGACACTACAGGCGTAGCATAGTTTACGGGATACTTACAAAGGGTTCATTATTTTATCCATCACAGTGGTAGAGACAGGGACCATTTGAGATACTCATCCTTAGTCTACTACGTGGTTGGCGTTAATCACAGGACAAGCTTTAGAGTAGGGCCGACCGAGATACTGCGACGACACACATCTCACACGTAATTAACGGCAACAACCTACCAATACTCCACGGGGGTCAGAAAGGAATTTACCAGGCGGTGAAGGGTCTTTCTATCATCGACTACCCACCCAGAAAAGAAAGCAGAAAATACCCAGAAGGATTGCTGCATTTCTAATAGCTGTCCACGTGAAATTTAATGATCTGAAGTGGCAGTCGCCAACGGATGATTTTTACAACAATGAGAAATTTAATGATCTGAAGTGGCAGTCGCCAACGGATGATTTTTTACAACAAGTGCCTTTGAGAAACTATGATCAAAAGCTGCAAGAGCAGACGGGAGATTTTGTAAACCCAGTGCCTACCAAATTTATCGAGATCCTAAATTACATGCAGTAATGGACAGATTCTCCCTGTACAATTGATGCACCAACAAATACGAATATACAACATATTTCCATCATCACCACCACATGAGCAGACTATCAGCACAACGCAAGGACATCTGCATATCAGACGAAGTCTCACCCGCCTAACATTGCGTTCAACACCACACATGAACAAGACACCTTGGACGCTCGGGACAATGTCAACACTCGCATTGTGAAGGACAAAAGAACAAGCCGTGGACACCCGACGAAACCAAGTGAACCGTCCAGTGTTATTGTAGGCAGACAAAGACTTGTCCATTGTGTACAAACAACCAGAGTTTATTGACAGTTAGCGAGAGACCAAGAAACACAAGATATCCTTTTTGTTAGTA
Organism: Oreohelix idahoensis; assembly: GCA_024509875.1. Lineage (NCBI taxonomy): Eukaryota > Metazoa > Mollusca > Gastropoda > Stylommatophora > Oreohelicidae > Oreohelix > Oreohelix idahoensis. Next base: position 14,377 of record JAMPIV010000279.1, on the reverse strand, counting down.
TTTAGGAGTTACTTAAATTCATCATCATCATCACATAGTGTAGACTTTAGATTCATTTGTGTATTTTGCATTAACTAATATCTTTCTTCACAGGGATAGTTAATGTCATTCCTAGTTGCATTTGTATTAGTGTAATTGAATGTTGTTATATTTCAGAACTTTAATAAATGTTGTAGTTGTGTTTACCAACACACGTTATTACATATATAGAGAAGGAAAGAAAGTGTGCGAAAGAGACATACTGTTCTTCCTTTCTTCCTCTTCTGTTCCCTCAGTGTAATAGGGGAGGTGGGGGCTCGTTAGCATTATAATATAATAGAGAGGGGGATAGAGTGGTAGGAGATATAGTGTCACGAGATCCAGAATCACTGGGACTATATGCTGGGAACTCATCCCAAAGTCTTATATTCACCTTCTCCACTCCTGCTGCCCATCTTCAACCGGTTGCCAGGCAAATCGGAGCCTTTTATCAAGCCGGCACCACCCAGATAACTCTCTTTGGTTACCCTTCGGGATAACCCTGTGACATCATCTTATCGATACATCGTAAAAAAAAATCATAATATTATCTTTAAACTATTGCCCTTTCCATTGCTTCCTTAACGTTATTATCGGATTGTGTTTAATAACATCACTTCGTCATAAACTTCACCATACTGCTTCCACCGGGAACCAGCATCACCTTGGTTGCAGCTTCCAAATCAGCTCCTGGTTTTATCCATTGTGCCAACTTCAAGCCGTTGAGTAAGTAATAATTTCGCATTTAATTTACAGTCCAGAATTCCATTGCCCATTGCGGTCGTCACGATGCCTTTTCATCAGTTTCACCACGCCTTATGTGTCTGTGGTGTGAGGTTTTTATTGGCTCTAGGATCAGTATAGTACTGACAATTACAGAAATAGAATTTCTGCAGAAAATGGTGAAGTCCCAGTGTCTGAGAGAACTACTGGTATCACAAATTAGTTACGGCTGTGAATGATCTGATCTCGAAACATTAGTGGAGAGGAGACAGACATAAATTGCCACCCCCGCTGTGTAACTAACTGTGATATTACAAAAAACAAGGAAACAGATTTTACTTAACAATTATAAAAAAATTGACAAGTCGTTCAAATACAATTTCCCTATTATTTATTTAGTATATACACTATCTACTCTTGTGCTGAAAGATGGATGTTGGAAGATGGAATGTAATGGATTTGTAAGTTTACAAATGATTTACAAATATTATATATATATATATACCAGAGTCCGCTGGGAGGACAACATTAGACAATCTTTGAAGGACCGAGGACTAGAATGGAACCAGGCCAGGAAGAAGACAGCCGATAGGATAGTCTGGCGCTCTCTCTTCCAAACCTCTACACCTCACGGTAGAAGAGGAACGACTAAGTAAGTAATATATATATATATATATATATATATATATATATATATATATATATATATATATATAACAACAAGTTTTCCAATTATAGGAAACAAATTTTTATCAGCTGTGCTGTTAATTAAGTATAGTAAATGTATCAGCTGTGCTGTTAATTAAATATAGTAAATGTATCAACTGTGCTGTTAATTAAATATAGTAAATGTATCAACTGTGCTGTTAATTAAATATAGTAAATGTATCAGCTGTGCTGTTAATTAAATATAGTAAATGTATCAGCTGTGCTGTTAATTAAATATAGTAAATGTATCAACTGTGCTGTTAATTAAATATAGTAAATGTATCAACTGTGCTGTTAATTAAATATAGTAAATGTATCAGCTGTGCTGTTAATTAAATATAGTAATTGTATCAGCTGTGCTGTTAATTAAATATATAAACTTTATCAGCTATGCTGTTTGTCTCTTACTATGCTAATTCACGTTTTCTTCATAGACTTAAATGCTCACAATTGCCGACGGAAATGATACTAATGTGTACTCATCTCTCAAAAGTTATGTCCGTAATTTCTTGCACACAACATCCGCTGATGATCGTTTCGTTAGCCCACCCAAGACTGAGGGGGACTAAAGATGTAGCTCAGGTACAATCTCTGTGCTCCTGTAACCGCGTATACCGTGAGTTTTCAGATTAGACTATGTTAACATAAAATAAATTTTTATAGAAACAGAAGATAAAAGAAAATCTTAACGCAGATGTTCAATTAGGCCAGTTTTAGCTTGGAAACGCCACGCATTATTTTAGGCCAAGCTTCGCTTGCAGAGTTGCGTTAGTCACGTGATTTCTAACCAATGGTTAAGCTCAGTTTCTTTTTTCCCAGAAATTAACGGGAGACGAAGCCATGTTTTTAGGCAGTATTGAACTGAGAGCGTGAAAGCAAGGACATGCTTTGTCTAATCAGTGTGGATTTCAGTTGAGGACATCAACTTCAGACACAGTTGTGTATATTTAATTAATTCTTGGAAGTGTTTGTGAAATTCTAAAGTTCTGTAAGTACTATCCATTAACAATGCTCAAACAGTTAGAGCTGACGGTCATAACCCAAGTATGGCTATGTTCCAAGATGTGCAACAATGAAAACAAAATAGGCATATAATTGACCGATATGCTTACAAAGGAAGATCCTGATGTTGGGAAAAAGGAATGTTGCATCCTAGAAATAATATATTGAACCTTCATGCTGGTTTATAAATGTCGACATGCTATTATGAAAATTTGATGTGGTTACCATTTGACTTAACCCAGTTCTTGTTGAAAGTTAAATAAAACAGTTGTTTCATTGAACACAAATGCTGTTGACGAATCATATGTTTTGCAAGTGGCCATCATACAAATTACTAAAGTATCATACCAAAGCTAATCGCTGCAGGTGCAACACAAACAATAACCATCTGCTCTAAAAATTAAAACTTCTTAAGGATTATCCCCGAACCTGGTAAATTCCTGTAAGTCTGTAGAGAGAAATCATCACCTCTAGCAGGCTAGCTAGTAATCAAAATCTAATACTCTCGATTCAAAACAGCAACCCCCACTACCCTACCCGGCCACACATCTCAACTTGGTGCCCGTGATCAGTCCTCATTAAAAAAAAGGTATTGAGCAGGAAAACACATCTCAAAGTGGTGCCTGTGACCACTTCTCTTTGATAAAGCGAATAACTAGAGATCACAGACCATGGAAAATTTACTACATAATTTTCAACAGCTTGGTGTGGACCAACAACAACAACAACCACAGAACCAACCTGTAAATGCACAACCGTTGCAGCCCCCAGTCAATCCAAATATGGAGGAACCCACATTGATAGCGCTACAGCGCCTTACTGAGAACTTAGAAAAGAATAGCAATTATGCAAAATTATCCCAAGTTAGGTCCATAGTACAACCATTCGAGGGAGATAAGAAGAAATTCAGGAGATGGTTGGCCGACATAGAAAAATTTGCGGCAATAGCAGAAACAACAAATGATGAAGAGAAAAAGAAAATCGCTCTGTTGAGCTCTGATTCGTTTGTAAATGATTTTTTAAGAAGGAGGTCCCAGCAGTACCCCACAGAGACCTACGAGTCCCTAAAAAAAGAGCTCACCCAGAGATATGGGGAAATAATAGACAAAATGCATGCTTGGTCAGTCCTTAGAAGCATGAAACAGGAAAGGGACGAATCAGTACAACTCTTTGGAGATAGATTCCTCAATATGGCAGAAGAGGCGTTTTGTGGAGAAATCCCTACCACACCTGAGGTAGAAATACAGTTAGTGGGGATATTTGCCGATGGCCTTAGGGCAGAAAATATCAGAAGGCATATCATTAGAAAAGACACCAAGACCATTGCTGAAACAATCCAAGCAGCAATACAGGAGGAAAATCTTCACCGAAGGTTCCAACAAAGAGCAGGTAGGGAACCCCGACCGGAATATAGGGGACTAGATTGAGCATGAGCCTATGGAAGTTGACCATGCCAGGAGGCAATGGATTCGCCCACGACAACGAGATGATAGGCCCCGTAATTATAGACCCCCCACACAGAGGCAAAACGACGTCAATAATGTCAATACAAACGGATGCTTCACATGCGGTAGGCTCGGACATGGTTACAAGTCCTGTAGAGCAAATTACAATAATGCACCATCCAGAAGAGGAGGTTACCAACCACAACAACTCGCACCACCCCCACGTGATTACACCAGAAATCAGTATACCAGAGGCGCACCTCAACCCCTCATGCGTCAGGGAAACGGCCGCGCCACTCACTAAACAGGACCGTTAGTGAGGGCAACAATCACAGAAAATGGTCTAAAAACAAAAGAAACAACACAGAACAGAAAGAGTCAAGTGGGCCCATCCGGAAAATTACAATATGAAGAAGGGCGGCATGATGGAACTAAAATACATCCGGACCCCAGTTCCTGCATCATGTCCTAACAGGGCCAACAATATAGGGCACTGGTAGATACAGGAGCATCCATCAGCCTTATTAGGTTCCAGCTGTTCAAGAGGATCCAACACTTAGTACGATTTCAACCGTCCAAAACACACCTAGCTTCAGTCACGGGACAAAGACTAAATTCAGTTGGGACAGCATGGCTAAAATTTTCCTTAGGCGAAACAAATTTTGAACACCCATTTGTCATTACTAAAGGAATGTCTAGAAATCTTATCCTAGGGAGAGATTTTTTTAACAAACACAAAGTTCGAATATACTATGACCTCCAGAAAATCAAAGTCAACAATACATACATAGATCTCCAGGACGATATCCACATAGCGTCTTTGGTAAGGCTTACAGCTCCCATAACGGTGGCGCCAAACTCCCTGGTCATAGCAAAAGGCAGAGTAAAAAATTCTGAGTACATAACACCAGGGCAATCAATTCAAGTACAGCCCCTAGCAGAAGAAAGCATTATTGATGACCCATTGTTGCAAATTACAGAGGGAATCGCTGAAGTCTCGAAGTCCAGAGATTCCCCATCATGATATTGAATATGTCAGGAAAAACTACCACTATAAAAAGAGGCACAATTGTAGCACAAGTGGATACGTCAACGATAAGACAAACCAAAACCAATAGAGACCATCCACAAATTGTCTCAACCACTCCCACTGGACATAATGCACGAAATCGCAGTACAAATAACCATAGTACACGGAAAGTAAACAGTTATAAGGCTTATGCAGAAAAAGGCAGTAACATCAGTCACAGTTATGTTACACCACAGCATACCCTACCCAGATGGCAGAAACGAACCAGTCCATACATAAGAAGAGAAAGGCCACAGTATGAAAATGACTATAATTACTCATTCTTGCGCCCCAGCACACCAAGAGAAAAGATGAAGTGCTGTATATCACAGAGTAACAGAGAAACAGAAATTGTCTTGCCAGGAGGATATCCAAAGCGACAAGACAGTGATACATGCCCCATGGAGTATCAATATAACTCAAAAACAGGTGGATATGATAAAGTCCCAAAACCAATTGAAATTTCCGAAGAAAAGGAAGAATTTTTATATGACTATACCACAGGAGGATACTATAGCAGCAAAGTTGGAAACAGAAAGAATGAAAAATTTTCGCCCAGGGAAAGAAGACAGCCCTATAGCACAAACAGAAGAAATACAGTAACGTACGCGGATAAGCGCAGTTACGGCAGAAATAATCAGAAAAAATGGCACAACAACGACTACCCCAGAAATATAATAAGAAATGAATATACAGTAAATGCAGTGACAAATGGAAATGCACACAGCACATGGCAGAGGAGACAGTACCAAGCACAGCCCAATGAACGGCAAAGAAATACGCAAAAGAAAACCACATACCAGGAGCAGAGATTTTCACAAGATGCAAGAAAAATGTCCCAAAATTATGGGAATGAAACGGAGGCATCAAGACAGACCAGAGATATCATAGCAGATCATAAATACAGAGAGAGAATAGCTCAGTTACTTGCAACCCTGAATGCCACAGAAGATAATAAGCAACGTTTGAAAACGTTTGTAGAAAAGCACCAAGATGTATTCGCACTCAATGACATGGAATTAGGCAGAACTAACACTGTCACAATGGACATTCAAACAACCACAGAGGAGCCAATACATATGAAACCCTATCATACGCCCTTGAAAAACAGAGAACTCGTGGAAAGGTCTATAAATGAAATGCTACAGGCAGGAATCATCGAAAGATCCCGTTCCCAATGGTCCTCACCCATAGTGATCGTAACAAAGAAAGACGGCTCCAGTCGCTTTTGCTGCGACTACCGTGCCCTTAACAAAATCACAAAAGTCATTTCCTACCCCCTCCCCAGGATAGACGATCTACTTGCGACGTTAGGAAAGTCTACATACTTTACCACACTTGATGCAAGGTCAGGCTTTTGGTGCATCCCCATGACACCTGAGGCAAAACAGAAATCCACATTCTGTTCACATATGGGAAGCTTTTTTTGGAATGTTATGCCATTTGGTCTAAAAGGATCTCCAGCAACATATATGTCACTCATGGATGAAGTGTTAAAGGGTCTACATCCATTTGCCCTGGCATACATAGACGATATCCTGATACATACCGCAGGCACGATGGAAGACCACCTCCGCAAGGTTGAAACAGTGTTTGATAGACATCACCAAATAAAGTTAAAACTGTCGAAGTGTGAGTTTCTAAAGACAGAAACAAAATATTTAGGCTTTGTCATCAATAGACATGGCGTCAGACCTGATGAAGATAAAGTCAAAGCCATAAGAGAAATGCCTAGCCCCAAGACGGTGAGACAAACACGCTCATTTATTGTACCAATAGGGTACTATAGGCGCCACATCATCAATTTCTCCAGAGCAGCAGAGCCTTTGATAGCCCTTACCCGCAAGTATGCACGCTTCAAATGGACAGAAGACTGCCAGAGATCCTTTGAGTATCTAAAAAATGCCCTAACCACCATCCCACTGCTTGGACATCCAGATATTTCTCAGCCCATGATACAATACGCCGATGCCTCAGATAACGCAATTGGTGCTTGTTTGGTCCAAGCAGTACTAGAAGATGAAATACCCATCCTACCAAACATTCCCAATGAGAAACCCATTGCATTCCTATCCCACGCATTGTCAAAGTCACAAAAACGGTGGACCACCACTGAGAAAGAAGCATATGCTATTCACTATGCAGTACAAAAGTTTGACTTTTATGTCAGAGGAACTAAACTCATTATAAGAACTGATCATCAACCTTTGGTTAACTGGCTCACCAAAACACAAGAACAGCCAAAGAAGTTACAGACATGGGCAATGAATTTACAGTCCTACGACACCACTATCGAACATATCCCAGGCGAAATGAACACCTGTGCAGACCTCTTATCCAGGATTAAATATGATGATGAAACTGAAGTGAAAACAAATAGAGTCAAAAATGATGGCACATCCTCAGAGATTGACGATAATGCTAAAGAAATTAATGAAATTACTTCATCAAGTCGAAGAAGTACCTCAGATTCCGCCACTCAAGTAGAAGAAGAAAGTCAAGATATGTTTGACATGAGAGTAGAACAAGCGAAAGATGCAGAAATTGTCAAGCTGCTCACATACGTGAAAGAAAACCCAACAAAAAGTAAAGATTTTACAGTACACCCAACGGATGGAGCTCTATACTATATTGATCAGAAACAAGAAGGGACACTAAGAAAAGTCATTCCAGCACATCTAGTCCCAGAAGTATTGCTACAGTTTCATGATAACAACGGGCACATGGGAAGAGACAAAACAATTGATGTTATAAAGAAAAGGTATTATTGGCAAACTTTCTACAAGGACATTACAGAATATGTAGCCACCTGTAGAACATGTAAATTGAGAAACATGAAGCCACATTTAATTCCCCTTCAAGAAATGCAACCTTCCCATTACCCCATGCAAACAGTAAGCATTGACTTATCAGGTCCTTACCCACTCACCCAATCAGGCAACAAATACCTCCTGCACATAGTTGACCAATACTCTGTTTGGCCAGAAAGTTACCCACTCAGTGATGCCACATCGCAGTCCATCACGCAAATTTTTTTACAAGAATTCATTCCCAGGCATGGCTGTCCAAAACGAATCATTTCAGACAACGGTAAACAGTTTATCGGTAACCCATTTAAAGCCACCTTACACCAGCTGAATATTGAGCATACTACAACCACTTATTATTGCCCAAATGCAAATGGCAGAAATGAACGCATGCACGCCACCCTACATGATATTATTAGCAAATATATCAAAGGGAACCACCAATACTGGGACCTATACATTAACCAAGCTCTTGAAGCCATCCGAGTAAACGTGAACGATACCACAGGAATGTCACCCTTTCTCATGCTATACGGAAGAGAACCAAACTTTCCGTTAGACAACCTACTTCGCCCACAAAGAAAATACATGGGAGAAGACCCCATCGAAATAATCCTTCAAGAAAAGTATAAAGCTCACCAGATTGCACAACGAAATACGCAGAAGGCATTTCACAAGAAACAGAAACAACATGATAAATCAGCCAAGCTACCAACGTACAAAATAGGAGACAGAGTATACTACAAGAAACATGTACGCAGTTCAAAATTCGATGACCGATGGTTAGATGGCTACAAAATCATGAAACAAACTACGCCTGTAAACTTCATTATTTGGAATGAAGAGAAACAACACCAAACAAAAGCTCACGTAAAACAAATCAAAATTGATAATCACCGGCCCATTCCGCCTCTGACGACAAATACAAGACCAGTCAGAAAGGCCACCCTAAATTATAATCCATCCAGTACAGATCCGTCTGACATATCAGAGTCAGAGACGACAGACTCTGAATTTTACCAAGACGACCACATACCCAGACCACCCACAGATGAAATACATCGAGCAAGACAACAACGAGACTCGTCCGAAAGCGAAGAAGATATCCCACCACTTGAATTGCGTAATCGACTCCAAGACAGAGACCTGCGCATTAGAAATGAAGAAATAATGCCTCAGACGTCACACGATGACAACATGAAAACACCTTATATCCACACTCAAACTTACTCCCGCAGTGAAAAATCGTCAGCTGATACCTATCACACCCCCAGTTCAGGCAGTTCTAGTTTTAACACTAGTGAAAACCAAACACTGCTATACCACAAGAACAAGATTGCTCGTTCAGAACAATCAGATCCTGAAGAAACTATACCCAAGCAGATTGTTGAACCATATACCAGCAATCTTTATGAAGACGAAACGCAACAAGAAATGAGAAACTACAGTGTCAACCCCGGCACAGCTTTGTCAGACCCCAACGAACATAATGACAGAGAAATGGTAGAATTATACGAACAAGAAACAGACATTGATACAGCTAGTTCCATTGAAACCAGTGATGCGGATAGTACATTATTTGTACCAGTCAGCTCCAGCGTCAAACGCGCCTATAAAACAGAATCTGATGACTCAATCCCTAGCAACAAAATTCCGCGTATACAGCACAACTATATCAGACGAAAGATTCTGAAGAAACGCAATCATGTTCCAAAACCAAGCCGAGAAGTGTTAGCCTCATCTCAACTAGTCAAAAACAACAGTGTGCAAATTACTGTGCCCATTGTAAACCGTGCTAACGTTCAGCACAACCAGGTCAGAAGAAAAATCAAGGCGAAACATATACCTGCCTCAAAACCAACAGATGTTCCAGCCATACAAACCCCAACCACAGTGAAACCATCACCGCAATCAAAAGATGTTAAGCCATCACCGCATTCGCCAATGTCCTCAGAGCCCCAACAATCAGCAAATGCAGTGTCGTCGCCTATCACACCCGTCACCACTGCTACTCAGTATGATGCTCGCCTAAGCAGTCGGGACATTGCAAAGTTAGAGATGGCGGCACAACTAAAGGACTTATTACTGAAGCTTTGCTGAGACACGCCCCTCGAGTCTTCAATGTACATGCCATCCCATGTACGGTCACCGCGAATGTGCACTTACCTTTTTAACAATGTACTAACTTTCCCATGTACTCTATTTTCAGTTTTTGACAGTTCAAATGACTTGCTTACAGACTAAGATGTCAAAGCCTCACTGAGAAAGTTATTTTTTCCAGCCTTAGAATACTGATGCCCAGAAAGAAATCAAGACCAGCCCACGGAGGATTCTAGTTAGACATTTTTATTTGGATTATTGAAATAAAGATGACACAGATGATACAATGTTCTTTGTTTACAGACACCCTTATTAGTCAGACAGTTTTTGATATTTAGAATGTTACAAAACCTTACCTATAACACATGTGTCACACTATTCTGTTGTCATGCAGACACTTTACACCAGTACTTTTTCTTACCCCATACTAATATTTCTTTGATCTAAATTATGCTAAATTCCTTTATATCTATCACCTTGATCAATCATACTGTTCATACTATGACATCTCTTAACAGCATATTAATTCATGTCCAAAACTAGTATTGCATGTTATGCTATTTTTCTCCACAGGATTATTTATTTTCAAATGTACATTATTATTTTAGACCCAGATGTATATTAGTACTGTCAAGAATTTTAAACATTCTCCTAAAGAGATTCCATATCCCAACCTTGACTCTCTATAATAAGATTTCCTTCACACCACTGTTACAACATCTTTCACTTACTATTTTTCCATTCCACTATATTGAGACGACATTCTAGACTTGTGATTTTTTTTTCAATCCCAATCATATTCATTCCTTGGAATTACAATCATGTTGTAATCAGGAGATCCTTGATGTACCCTTTCCTCGCCACTTATTGACAACAGATACTGCTACAACATTCATTCTATTCTAACCTAAACTATTACTTGCAGCCCTATTGGTTAGGAATCACTATTAGAAATGTTGATAGTATATCTAGTGTTTAGTGAATTGATTTTTATCATTCTTTAGTACTTGTGATACAAACAAAAAAAGAAATGAAAAAGAAAAAAATGGAAGAGACAAACAACATAACAGAAAAATGAGAAGAGAAAAAACAATTGAAATTTTTTTTTATAAAATGTATTATGTGTATATGCCACCCTCACACATTTTGATGATGATAAGCCAATATTGTAAAACATTGACTGCCCTGAGGTTAGCAGCCGACATAAAAGAAAAGAAAAAGAGAAAATAAATCAACCTATGCCACTCATACCCCCACCAGCTTGATCCCTGATACTCCAACAATATTTTATTGATATCACAAGTACCCCAATGACATTTGCGCATGCTGATTTTCTGCAAATGAAGAATCCCTTGAGAGCATTAGTATATGCTAACCCCAGATTGAACAAATTGCACCAAATTGTTGATGATGCCTTTGCCCATGTTAAAGAAATAGCATTTGCACATGCTGACCTAGCAAATGAAATACCCCTTTACAGCATTTGTATATGCTGAACCCACATTGAACACCCCATTACTGGATGATAACCACTAATGACACATGAGATGAAGAAGCAACTGGTTATGTATGATGAAAATGCCATTTTATATTAAGGTGAAACTTTATGTTGTCACAACTGAGATTTTGTTGTAATGTTTATGCACAAAATCCCCCACATTAACATTGGAGGAATAATCTTAGTCTTTCGTGGTTACGAGATAAGACAAAGAGATAATGGAATATTTTATGAATACCATGGACATGGAACAAATCAGAGCAGATGATTGTTACACATATGAGGACCATATTTGAAGTCATTGTTAAAGGGTTATCAGTAGACAAGGACCAATAGATTATGATAATCCCATGGAACCACAGGTACTAAGGACACAAAATGGAGATTAAATAATGAAAAAAAAATAATGACTGAAAAATTGCTACGCCCAGAGGTAAAGGAAATACAGATACATCCGCATTTTCGGAGAAGATATCTCTTTGAATAACAAATGACTATTCCCTATCACGAATTACAGAATGTTGTAAGATAGTTGAAATAAATTGACAATTTAATATACTCATAACATACCCAGAATTACAGGAGAGAAAATAAATAAATGATTGATGAAATAGGACGTACTGAGATTTGTTCACCCCGAGGATATTGGCTACCGAAATAATGTTATCCCAAGGACAGACATGTCACAGATATATCATGGAGATATTATGACAAAGAAAAGAATACCTAGATTGGTAATGCAGCAAACTTTGTCAACGACACCATGAAATAGACCCCCGCCCCACACTTAAGATAACTGACAGACGAGATTTTTGAATTATAGGTACCATAAGTCACCCATCTGGCTGTAGTCAGCGGATGTTACAGGCACCACATAACTCTGACTAACCTTCGACCTGCGAAGGCAGAGTTGGTGTCGAAAATCCTGAAAATATGTATTTTTACCTCATATTGCGATAAAATTATGAAAGTTTTGTTGATGTTTACAAATGATTAGTCGATGTGTTGTTGATAAATATATTGTTAGATGTCATACATTGAAAGTCAATACTGATGAATTCCCAGTATAAACAAGAAGACTAGGAAAGGTCCACACCTATAAAATATTGGAGCACCACATATATATGGAGAATATGGGATTTATAAAAAAAAAATAAAGGAAATACAAAATGGTATACAAGGATAAACAAGTGATAACAGATACATATTGTCAAGGATACCAGGTTATTTCAAAAAAATAAATGAACAAGTACAAGTAATGAGATTTTTAATCATTTTAATTGGTACATTGTAATTGCTTATCGGAATAAATTGTTACATTGAGCTTTGAAAATGATTATGTACAGATCTGAAATTGTTTCCCATATGCAATAATAAATAACAAAAGAAAGCATGATGGATCACCACGGTTAAATTAACTGACTTATACAATTGGATCGTCATTTGCAAAGATGATGTGGATATTTTGAAAAAAAAAAAAGGAATACTTTCTACTGCAAAATACATGGAGTGCTTACTCAATAAATAAGTTAGGACCAAAACTTATTAGAACACCAGAAGTGAAAATAACATAAAATTTTGAACCACTCGGAGGACACAGAGATATAATTAGGTTTTCCCCCACAATGTCCAATACAGTGTGTCAACTATATTGTTTGAATAACATGCATGTGGATTATGCTAATCAACTAGGCTATTATTGTTCATGTTCCCAATGTTGCCACTCCCCATATTTTTGAGTGATGACTTAATGAATATTTTTGTTAGTCAGGGTTGCCAATTTAAAAATGTGATGAAAAATGCTGGATAGTTAAAAAATTTTTGGAGTTGATGTCCATCCCTAATTTTTTATAGAGAAGTTGATCGCACATAGATATAGGAACCTAGTTTAGGAATTAGTTTAAATTTTTCCGAACTATTTTTGGACTTAGAAAATTTTTTTGAACTTTAAACTTTTCTGAACATTTTTTTGAACTTAAGAAATTTTTGGGAAAAATTTTTTAAGATTTGATAGTACTCAAATGTCTCCCTACGGGATACATTTGCAGGGCCCCGGGATCTGTATGTAACCGCGTATACCGTGAGTTTTCAGATTAGACTATATTAACATAAAATAAATTTTTATAGAAACAGAAGATAAAAGAAAATCTTAACGCAGATGTTCAATTAGGCCAGTTTTAGCTTGGAAACGCCACGCATTATTTTTGGCCAAGCTTCGCTTGCAGAGTTGCGTTAGTCACGTGATTTCTAACCAATGGTTAAGCTCAGTTTCTTTTTTCCCAGAAATTAACGGGAGACGAAGCCATGTTTTTAGGCAGTATTGAACTGAGAGCGTGAAAGCAAGGACATGCTTTGTCTAATCAGTGTAGATTTCAGTTGAGGACATCAACTTCAGACACAGTTGTGTATATTTAATTAATTCTTGGAAGTGTTTGTGAAATTCAAAAGTTTGTAAGTACTATCCATTAACAATGCTTAAACAGTTAGAGCTGACGGTCATAACCCAAGTAGGGCTATGTTCCAAGATGTGCAACAATGAAAACAAAATAGGCATATAATTGAACCGATATGCTTACAAAGGAAGATCCTGATGTTGGAAAAAAGGAATGTTGCATCCTAGAAATAATATATTGAACCTTCATGCTGGTTTATAAATGTCGACATGCTATTATGAAAATTTGATGTGGTTACCATTTGACTTAACCCAGTTCTTGTTGAAAGTTAAATAAAACAGTTGTTTCATTGAACACAAATGCTGTTGACGAATCATATGTTTTGCAAGTGGCCATCATACAAATTACGAAAGTATCATACCACAAGCTATTCGCTGCAGGTGCAACACAAACACTAACCATCTGCTCTAAAATTAACACTACTTAGAGGATTTCCCCGAACCTGGTAAAATCCTGTAAGTTTGTAGAGAGAATTCATCACCTCTAGCAGGCAAGCTAGTAATCAAAATCTAATACTCTCGATTCAAAACTGCAACCCCCACTACCCTACCGGC
>JAMPIV010000278.1:15000-94910 GCA_024509875.1 Oreohelix idahoensis | reverse complement strand
ATATGCGCCACAAGAACCAATGTCACCCCCTCCTTGTTACTCTATTCCATCCATACCAACCAAACCAACATTACAAAAACTAGTCAAATTAAAAATATCAATCGCGCAACATAATACGACCACCCCCCCCCCCAGCCTAGAGCACCCCCCCCCCACACCTCAGCAGAAAAAAAAGTGAAGTAATCAAAAAATCATTAGAATGACTAAATATATAAAAGTCAATATTAAGATGTGCTGCAACCTAAAACATATCTAAAAACCCTTAATTTTATAATTAACTCTCCCCCCGTTTTTCCCTGTCCTAACTTAAATGCTACAAGAGTCGCTAGTAAAACAAATATATTTTCCGCACCCAAAGGTACTCAGCACCTTGCCACCATCACCCACTCATTTCATGTCACCCCCTCTCGCCCCTCCCTTTCCCCCACTTGCGTTAGCATATCCACCCCCTTAGAATAGATCATTTAAATATCTAGTCCACACCCCCCACGGTATCCCCCGTTGCGCAATACTCCGGCATCCCCCCCCAACCCCCCCACGTGTCCTAACCACATGGCCACCCCCGCCCCCCAAGCCCCCACCAACTAAAATCCCCCCCGCTTCAACCACGCACACACCGCAACCCACACTCGCCCCCATAAAGGATAGTCAGGATACCACCCCCCCCACACCCCCCCGTCACACCCACACCCCCCAGACACCCGATATGTGGCTAAATCCCACCCATAAACTCCCATCTTGCTGTCTCCTCTTACTTTTTTTTTGAAAAAAATGTATAATTTTCTCGCCCGCGCACACCTTTTGTTTTTTTTTTTTTAAAAAGTACCGTCATCTCCGTTCTCAATATTTCACGCTAATGTGTATAGTGACGGAGATCCATGTGCTTTATGAAGTACAAACGGATACGATGTTTCTTATATTCTTTTTTTTAACATCCGAAGGTCTTATCTGGTTATATTTCCAATAAACCACCACAAATCGCAACCAAAGTTGTGGTTTGATTTTTTTTTTTTTCTACCAGTGAGGGACATTGCCGCACATTTCCCACCACACGAAAAGGCTCGCGGGCAGGACAACTGGAGTTTACGGGCTCTTGGCCAAAAAATGTTCCCTCACGCTAAAGGGGGACCCTGCATACCAAATCAACGAAACAAATCAGCTATGCTTACAACATGCGACCCCTACCGGCCCCATAAAAATGATGTATAACCATAACGTCAGGCTTGACCACCCACTAAACAAACCCCTTGGAGGCGAACATGTGGAAGCTAGATGCCAAAACCCAAGAATGTGCCACAGTTTGGGGCACTCGTCCGAAGGATGGCCGCCGACAAGGTGCACAAGTGGACACCCCTGAATCCATTTGTTTGCGTCCCCCCCCAAGACGCCACCAGGCGGCCCGACTTTGCCAGCTGTACTGCAATAGACGGTCACAACCCCGTCCCCCCCCTATGGATCAAAGAAGATAGAAGGGAATGTGCAAACTATAAAAAGGACAATAAAAGCTTGCCGCGAAAAATATTACGCTATAGTCTACCCTCTCCCGCATCGGTTCAAATCATAAGAATTCACTGAGCCCCACTATTTTCGCTGCAACAAAAATAAGGGCCCCGCCCCCCCGTATGATCATACCATGTTTTACAAATAAAAAAAAACATACTGGCTTTTTTCAACTCCGTTGTTTGAAATCATGCTTTTATTTGCTAATGATGAATGGAATTGGTTCCCACCAGTGGATACGGTGTAGCAAGTGTAACGATTGTCAATCTTCATCAAACCCAGGCCACAGTTTTGGTCATACAGGTCATCTTGTCCTGGAACGTGATGAGGCTCCGACAAGAATGTGAGTGTAAACAATGAGTGTGTATCTGAATGTCAGTACGCGAATGGTAGAATGATTCGATAGAGTTGACAGGTTGGTAGTACATCACTCATACTCACACTGTTCGAATTCAAGAAGTACTGGAACTACGGTGGTCTTTTTATAACATTTAAGGGGACGCACACTTGGACAGTACGTGTATGGTTACAGGAACAAATGTCGACATAGACAGCATAATGTTGATCACAGGAATATCATCTTAAGTTAGCATTCATGCTTGGCAAATATCATAATGGAGCATTCGTAAATAAGCATTCAGCGTTCCATCATGTAAATCATCTGGCTTTACTGACTGGGCACGTCAGACCATAACCAAGATATAGGAAGGCTCCTAGACCTAACCTCGTCTAGCGAATATTCCTTCACGTAAAGTTCAATATATATATATTTCATAATATAGGAATCCCAGACATGGGTTCTCACATGTAGCAGTGATCTCTTGGTTCATCGAGCGATAGTACAGGCATCCCTTTTTCTCACTCGATAAATACAAAGTATAATGAATTTCAACATGGCTGTTCTCTCTCTCGTGAGCTTCACTCACTATAGAATATAGACCAAAATTTGGTCATTCATTAAATGTCCTCATTTCTTCATAGGTTCTCTCATAGAGGTAATTGAATAATATCATACAATCCAGTGCTGATACATAGGAATGTCTTCTTCCTTTGAATGGATATTTTTTTTAAAAGTACCACTGTGCATCTGCTTATCAACAACGATGGCGAAGCCCAAGTTCATAATAAATTGTGGTTTTACCTTTTTATGCGAAATTTAACTTTGCCATTCCTTGGCAAAAGAGAATAAACACTGGGGTAAAGTACATACAACATGTCTAAATGATTATCACTTTTCCCCATCCATATATAGATCACTATTTCGGCAAAAAGCCTGCTACAACAAAACTCGGCATCCTCACAGGATGACAGCCATGGATAACACCCTTTTGCTAACGACACTTCCGCTGCATAGCCTTTGACCTTTTCTAGCGACAACCAAATTAGTTCGACTTAGAAAAGCAAAGATATCCATATATAAGACAGACTCGTCCTACTCATACAAACACTACGTATAAATTCAGGCCATAGATATACTGAAGCAAGAACAATCTATTCCTACCCAGCCACAGAATAAATCGCAGTAGGCCTAGAGTCGTCTGCGGAGTCCGATCGAAGATGACAGAACTATTTTCAAGGGAAGCAACCCAAAAATGACTTCTCCTTAAGCACTTAAAAAAGGAAATACTTTGCTTCCAAAATATTTGCGAACATAATAAGAATATAAATGTATTATATTGCAAGATAGTAAAAATTGCCCTTTACAGTCTTACCACACCTCCCGGGAAAAAAAATAAAAATTTTTTTTTTTAATACATCTAGGAGCACCGTAGAATAGGCTCACAACGCAAGAATACTGCGCAGATGAAAATATCAGGAATAACTATAATTCCTAATATGACTGGTGAGAATATATATCTCAAAATCTGAGAGAAATTGTTTCCCTACGAATAAATGTTTCCAGGAAGGTGTGATGTACGTATAATACAATTCTGGTAATTATACAATGCATACCAAAAATTCACACTATAATCTTAAATTTATGATTTATGAAGAAACAATCATCAAAGAACAGCGGTGAATTAACATCAATAAACCGCTAAGTAGAGATACCATCATTCTATTATTAAATTACAAATGTGTATCTTAATAAAGAAACAAAAAATAACTGTTGTAAAGTTATACATATTAAAAAAGATCCAATATTTAACAGTTAAGTGGCATCATGTGGGCATCTGGACAGAATGTCCGCCATCACATTTTCTGAACCACGGATAGCTCGTACCGAAAAATGAAAAGGTTGAAGAGCGATTGCGTATCGAGTTGATCTCGAGCTCTTCAAGTTCTTACTTTGGATAGCCGTAAGAGCTTTTTGGTCAGTTTCCACTACGAAATGCGCGCCCAGAAGGAATCTTTGGAGTTTGAGAATTGACCAAACCTTTGCCAATAATTCGCGGTCTAAATCCGAGTAATTCCTTTCTGCAGCATTAAGTTTTCTGGATATATACATTACAGGATGCAGAGTTCCAGAGTACTCTTGCATTAGTGCCGCTCCAATCCCAGTGGATGAAGCGTCACTACGAAGAACAAATGTCTTATCTGTTGTAGGTAACACTAAAATAGGTGGTGATGAAAACATAGTTTTGATCTTCTCTAGTGAAGATTGGCATTCATGAGACCAGTGAACCATGTTAGGCGACCCTTTCTTTAATAGTGTAGAGAGAGGTGCCATGATAGAGGACAGATTCGGAATGAAACGTCCATAAAATTGTATGAGACCTAAAAGACTTCGCACTTGCTTTTTAGTCCTAGGGATAGAGATGTTAAGTATCTTAGTGATATTATGGTCTTCTGTCTTCAAGAAACCGTGACCTACTCGATGGCCTAAGAAAGCAATTTCGCTAAAGCCAATACAAGCTTTAGATGGTTTTGCTGTCAGGTTATACTCACGCAGAGTTGATAATAATTCAACTAATCCTGAATAGTGATCTTCCCAAGTATCGCTGAAAAGACAGATGTCGTCTAGATAAGCAATGACATCTGACCGATACGATAGGATTCGACGCATCATGCGTACAAATGTAGCTGGTGCGTTCATAAGGCCGAAAGGCATAAAATTCCATTGGAAAAGGCCTCTGGGAGTAGAGAAAGCGGTAAGAGGTTTGGCGCGTTCGGATAATGGAACTTGCCAATATCCTTTAGACAAATCAAGTTTAGTGAAAAAATGCGATTTAGAAAGACGAGTAAGTAACTCTTCTAGTAAAGGCATAGGTTCAGCATCGAACTTCGTAACTTGATTCAATTTGCGATAGTCAACGCAAAGACGTATGTTATTGTCTTTTTTTTCGAACAATAACCATCGGCGAAGAATATGCAGAAGTGGATGGTTCGATTATTTGTAAATCTATCATTTCATCCAACTCCTTTTCAACCTGTGTTTGGAAATGTATAGGGATAGGATAAGGCCTAACCCTAATTGGAGTATGTTCAGTTAGAACAATGTCATGCTCAATGACATGAGTTTGTCCAGGGATGTCAGTGAGGACATCCTGAAATGTTTGTAACATAGACGAAACTTGTCGCCGTTCTCCTAGAGACAAATCAGGAGAAACAGTAACGTCTTTCCATGATTCACTAGAATGAAGTGGGATCATTGGAAGCGGGAGATTAACATCCGAAAAAACTTGTTTCCTCATCCTGTATTACAGACAGTGATGAGTAATGACCATGTTTGACATGAGAATCGTCCGTTGCCTGGAAAATAGGCTGTAAATAGTCAGGACGTTCATGGAACTCCGTAAGCATATTGATGTGGAAGGTTTTATGCTTCCCGTTAATATCGACGATGTAGTCAACATCTGAAATTTTCGATATTATATCGTACGGACCTTTCCAACTAATAAGGAGTCTATTTTCACGACAAGGTAGCAAAACAAATGCTTTGTCACCAGGACAAAGTTGTCGTAAAGTTCTCTTCTTATTAGCAAATTGTCTTGCCTTCTGCTTAGCAAATTCAGAAGAGGACGTTGCCAATTTGCATGCTTCGATAATCTTTTGTCTCAGCGCGATGACATACTCGTAAGAAGATTTTGTGTCATCGTCAATATTGTCAGCTGTTATAAGATCATGCAGCAAAGACATTGGGCCGCGCGGTCGCGCGCCAAAGACAAGTTCAAAGGGCGAAAACCCTGTATGTTCATTGGGGACCTCTCTGTACGCGAAGAGGGCCGCGGGTAAAACCCTATCCCAATCTTGAGGATGATCCTCAGTTATCTTCCCTAATAAGTTCTTAAGTGTTCTATTTAGTCGCTCGACCATCCCATTGGACATAGGATGATAGATGCTACTCAAAGATCTCTCTATCTGTAGAGTAGACATTACTTGAGACATGGTATCCGATATCAGTTGGGTGCCATGATCTGATAATATTTCTCCGGGGAATCCCAGCCGAGAAAATATAAGCCAAAGAGCATCTGCAATGTCAGCGGTAGTAATGCTCTTTAGAGGGATAGCCTCTGGCCAACGTGTGCACATGTCTACACACGTTAAGATAAACTGATGTCCTCTAGCAGATTTGATCTTGAATGGACCAATGATGTCTATCGCCATTTTCTGGAATGGACGAATAGGAATATCTGCAGCCTGAATAGGCGCAGCATGACGAGGACCTTTGGATTTGACTTCTTGACATACTTTACAGGATCGACAATAGATCCGTATGTCCTTGTTCACAAAAGGCCAAAAGAAAGCCGCAAGAACTCTTGACTTAGTACGGGAAAAACCCATGTGACCAGCACACTGAGAGTCGTGTGCATGTTGTAAGATCTTAACTCTCAAATTCTTGGGTACAAGAATCTGAGAATGACTTGACTTAGTGGAGTCTTGCACCATACGTACAAGTACGCCATTCTTCATTGTAATCCAAGATTTACAATTTGAATCTTTATTCGGATCACCTTTTGTTACAAGAGTGAAGAATTTCTTAAGAGTCGGATCTTCTTCTTGTTGTTTTATAAACGAGTCACGAGAAATTACCAAGGGATCATCTTGGTTATGCACTTCATTATCTTCAACAGATGAAGTTTCAGGCATATTGAGAGCTTGAGCTCTAGTGACTACTGCATTAGCAGATTGCATATTTTGATTTTCCCAAACGGAAATTTGCTCCGGAGTGCATTCTTTGACTCCGTGAATGCGACCGATGATAAGATCAGCGATCGGATTCGGCAAAAGACATGCGTGTACATCTCCTGTGAAGAAAGGAGTAGCAATCCTAATGATAGCGGTAGAGTATTTCTCTATGGTGCCGCCAAATGTTACGCATTTGACTACTTTGCCTGTAGAATGAGAAGGATCTATGAGTGACTGCCTAACCCCAATAGTTGTGCATCCAGAATCAAAAAGTACTGAGACTGGATTGTCATTTACTAAACCTTTGTGTAAGACAAGGGAACCTCTCCCATCATGCGCGATTGACGCAGGAAGAGCGGGAAGAGGATGGCCACAGCTTAAAGTAGACACTGTGGTTGGCTCAAATAATGTTTTGCATTGGGGGCACTGAGATGCTCTCCCAAAATCAAAAGCGGCACATGCCATATTATTAGAGTCATCATTATCTTTATTTTGTTTATAGGCTTCGTGGGACTCTTGCTGTGCAGAGTTCGCCTGGTAATGAGCTTTATGTTTTTTGAATTGTGCTCTACCTCTGTTATTATTGCCTCTGTACTTATCATTGTTTCCATCATTATATCCCCTACTCGGGTTTGAATCATAGCTCCTTTGGTTACTATCATCATATTCATTATAATGAGTATCTCGGTAATTATGATCCTGTTGTCTCCATGAAGGAAAACTTGGATAGTTTCTAGAATGACTTCCTTTGCGAAAGTTCCTGTAATTATGACCACCCCTGAATCGAGGGCTGTCAGCTCTTCTCCAGGTATTCGAAGAAGAACCCTGAAATGATTGGTTACCTTGGTCTGATAACTGTAATAGTTACCTTTTTTATTAAACCTATTTTGAGGTCCTTGGAATTTGTGAGAGTGATTAGGGTTGTATGGTGTTGCAGAAGCAACTGGCATACCTTCTTTAACCTTACTGTTGCTAATAGCTACGTCCGGATGTGCAGTGACGTATTGGGTACAATACTGTTCCATTTCTTTTAGAGACTTAGGTTTACGCTCATGTAAGAATTCGAGGAAAGGTTTATTTATACTTGACATAATCTTGTCTCTGAGTATCAAGTCCATAAGGGCTTCATAAGTCTTTTCTGTTTTGGATAGCTCAATCCAACGATCAAATGTAAGACGTGTTCTTGCAATGAATTCTGAGAATTCTACACCTGCCTCAGGCACCATTGTCTTAAACAACTTCCGATAACCCTCTTCAGACAACTGATACTTCTTTAACAAGGCTGCCCTAATAACATCATAGTTATCTTTGTCAGCCTCTTCAACCAAACTTAAACTAGTCAGAGAATCACCTTTCAGATTTTCTGATAACTGGTTAGCATATTGTGATTTGTCCACATTATGTGCTCGACACGAGCGTTCAAATCTGTTTAGCCAGAATGTTATGTCATCACTGGAAGGGTTGAACGCTGGTACCTTGACCTTGTAAGTAAAGGGTTTACCATTACCACTAGATGCTTGATTAACATTACTTATGTTTGTTAACTTTAACTTTTCTAACTCAAATGCTAAAAGTTCTTTTTGGTGTTCATGTTCTCTTATTGCTTTTTTCTCTTGTGCAGTAGCCTCATCTTTTCTTTTCTCTTTTTCCATTTCCATCAGGAATCTTTTTTCATCAGTCTGTATCTGCAATCTCTTTTGTTCATCCTCTCTTTGTAATTTTTTTTCCTCAGCTTCTAATCTTTTCTCCTCAGCTGCTAATTTCTTTTCTTCAATCAATGCTTTTCTTTCTTCAGCAGCAGCAGCAAGTTTTCTCTCTTCTGCAGCTAATGCTTTGTCATATTGAGCAACTGCCCATTGTTCTAATTGCTGACCAGTCTTATCAAGAGCCCTGCCTTGTGTGATAAATATCTAAGGTAGACATCTTGTCTAATAAGATCAGTAATTTGCAAAAGTAAATAAATTCACTTTCTTAGTCTTAATCAAAGACCTTGTATGATAACTTTTTAACCTGTGGAAAAATAGTACTTAACTATCCCAATCACTGTGGGAAACAAGCCTTACAAAGGTCTTGTATAAATCCTTATATAATAACAGCTATAAGTTGCTGGTTCACTCTATAATATAAGTGCAGTGCACCAGAAATAGTGTTTTATATCATCAACTGTGTACCTTTAGTAATAGCAATTGACTATCAGTTGATTCTTGTACATCAATTTATATGATCAACTATATTTTAAATAGTGTATGTCGATCAGGCACCAAACAAAACAGTTATACAGAAGAACATGAAAACATTTGCGGAAATGAAATAAATCAAATGGGAAAAAAACAATAAAAGATAAACCGCAAGAGGATAACAAATACAAATAACGCCACAGTATATAAATATAAATTGAGAATAGAACTGAAAGATAGAATAGGGTAGACCAACAAATTACAAACAAATCAAAACAAACTAAAGAACAGAGGAATATTACAAAAAACAACAATGAGTACAGTCTTCACAGCTAACACTAATAGCAACAGCTGTCGCAGCAAATTTTCAATCAAGAAAATTGCACCTATAGAAACGCACACATCAGACCCTCTATTACGTGGGATACTCTGCTGTGTGACACCGCCCAACCGAAACAACAACCCGCTGGATACAAACAAATATCACATATAAATAGTTAAACATAAATACATAAATGCATAAATAGTATGGCAATATGATGTAAATAGAGTGTTGCAGAAAGAATGTGTTGGAATGAAGGCTCAGCTACACTGCCTAATAGTACAGTACTGTGGTACTTTATTAAACAAATACTTCTGGTCTAATTATTTTAAATTCAACACAGAAATAGAAGCTCCATCGTTGATTTGAATGATAACAATCAATGTAGGACTTCTCAGTTCAATAACATTTTCTTTCGCAAACACTGTCAAATATTCTCCAGTCCTGATGTGTAATGTTCTATGTTTCAACCAAGCTTGCCGTGTAACACTGTCAGTTGTATGGCAAATGTCCAATGAACCAAATGTCAACAAACCCTGACCTAGTTACTGCATACTCTCGACAGGACAGGTCACGCTGACATCACTGTAGAGTTGTACTGTTGATGTATTTGTGTGTCGTAACAGACCCCAAGGAACGTCTGGTCTCAGTAGTTTACTTCTCAATATAGTCACTGTGCAGGTTGACCCAGGAAGCTGGCACACCAGTTGATAAACTCTGTTTAGTTGTTAACTCATACTGGCTACTAGTTGTTGAATCATGCTTTATTTGCTAAATGATGTGAATGTCCACCAGTGGATAAATGTAGATGTTGGGACTGGTGTAGCAAAGTGTAACGATTGTCAACTCATCAAACCCAGCACAGTTTTGGTCATACAGGTCATCTTGTCCTGGAACGTGATGAGGCTCCGACAAGAATGTGAGTGTAAACAATGAGTGTGTATCTGAATGTCAGTACGCGAATGGTAGAATGATTCGATAGAGTTGACAGGTTGGTAGTACATCACTCATACTCACACTGTTCGAATTCAAGAAGTACTGGAACTACGGTGGTCTTTTTATAACATTTAATGGGACGCACACTTGGACAGTACGTGTATGGTTACAGGAACAAATGTCGACATAGACAGCATAATGTTGATCACAGGAATATCATCTTAAGTTAGCATTCATGCTTGGCAAATATCATAATGGAGCATTCGTAAATAAGCATTCAGCGTTCCATCATGTAAATCATCTGGCTTTACTGACTGGGCACGTCAGACCATAACCAAGATATAGGAAGGCTCCTAAACCTAACCTCGTCTAGCGAATATTCCTTCACGTAAAGTTCAATATATATATATTTCATAATATAGGAATCCCAGACATGGGTTCTCACATGTAGCAGTGATCTCTTGGTTCATCGAGCGATAGTACAGGCATCCCTTTTTCTCACTCGATAAATACAAAGTATATGAATTTCAACATGGCTGTTCTCTCTCTCGTGAGCTTCACTCACTATAGAATATAGACCAAAATTGGTCATTCATTAAATGTCCTCATTTCTTCATAGGTTCTCTCATAGAGGTAATTGAATAATATCATACAATCCAGTGCTGATACATAGGAATGTCTTCTTCCTTTGAATGGATATTCTTTTTAAAAGTACCACTGTGCATCTGCTTATCAACAACGATGGCGAAGCCCAAGTTCATAATAAATTGTGGTTTTACCTTTTTATGCGAAATATAACTTTGCCATTCCTTGGCAAAAGAGAATAAACACTGGGGTAAAGTACATACAACATGTCTATATGACTATCACTTTTCCCCATCCATATATAGATCACTATTTCGGCAAAAAGCCTGCTACAACAAAACTCAGCATCCTCACAGGATGGCAGCCATGAATCACACCCCTTCGCTAGCGATACTTCCGCTGCATAGCCTTTGACCTTTTCTAGCGACAACCAAATTAGTTCGGCTTAGAAATGCAAAGATATCCATATATAAGACAGACTCGTCCTACTCATACAAACACTACGTATAAATTCAGGCCATAGATATACTGAAGCAAGAACAATCTATTCCTACCCAGCCAAAGAATAAATCACAGTAGGCCTAGAGTCGTCTGCGGAGTCCGATCGAAGATGACGGACTATTTTCAAGGGAAGCAACCCAAAAATGACTTCTCCTTAAGCACTTAAAAAAAAGGAAATACTTTGCTTCCAAAATATTTGCGAACATAATAAGAACCATCTAGAAAATATTAAATCCCATCTCAGTAGTATTAATTACATCCCTTGCCATCCGACTACCTTACCAAAATAGCCCAACTAAATAATACCCAATTGGGTCCGAAGACGCAGCAAACGAGATGAATGCAGTCAGCGACTCTTAGCTTGACTGCTTGCATCAGGGTATGCGAACCAGAGCTGACCAAGACCCTACTCCACCTCCAAGTGGTGGTCCTGGAAACAGGCTGCATCACTGCAGTCTGGCTGAGAGAATAGGGGTCGAAGAGGGAAGGCAAACCCGGTCCCAAAAAATGCCTTGCTGAAGTCGGATGTGTCGGCCGAAAGGCGCAAATATCGCAGCTCCGCTGTAAACGGACACAACGCAACCAACGTCCTTTTCATGACGAACGAGGAAGAAGAAGATACCCAATTAAATAAAATACACAAATACGCTCGCGTATATACACTTGTAAATTATCAAACATCGCATTGCGATTTTCACAGACTTACTATTACATATGACAGAGCGCTCGCGTTTCTAAGCGCTTAACCTCACACAGATAATATCTCACACAAAAAAACCCCGTTACACAAATCCTAGCTACTGCTACTTACTCACAGAAAATTTATAGGCACAACTTCTAGTTTTATTCTAAGATAGCAATTGATGGCACTACTGTCTAATAAATTTAATTAAACTCCCAGAAGAAAACTTTACTCTATCGGGCTAAAATCGAATATATAACGACCTATCTACGAAGCTAATTAAGATATGGACATACCAAGTACCGAGTTTCTCCCGCTTGGAGCAGACGATAATGACGTTGATTCACGGCTGATTTTCCGGAGACGAGGAGACCGCTAAAGACTAAGCGCTGTTATTTATTACAGAAAAAAATGATGCAAGAACCCACGCCCTGAGTCATCGCGTGGCTTCTCTCTCCCTAGAACCACTTTCTGCCGACCTACTGACCTCAGCCAATGATATCGCAAACAACTTATGTTTATTCTGCTCCCGCGCGAAAAGAATTACCTAACGTTAGATCATACTACTACCGTGCACGTACATGAATAAATTCATTGGATACATCGCTGAACTGGGTCGTGCTTTTGCCCCATCCACACGATTAAACCGGGTGGGTGTTTTCATAACGTCGGAAAATTTTACCCTACCTAATAATAGCTACGCGCTCAACTCCCAATGAAATAAAAATGAACGCAATTATTTTACAAAGAAAAGAAGACTGGTGCGGATATTAAAATTAAACCCCACAGTAATTCCTCCTAAAAACCGCAAATAATTACCTAGAGAAGAAGAATGGGGCCCGTTGAAAATAAAATCACAGTACTCCATCACAGTCGCCCAACTGTTCTTTCACCATCTGCCAGTTGTCCGTAGAAGATATCTTTCTGGATGCGACCATCTTCCATGCGGCGGACATGGCCAAGCCAGCGTAGTCTGCGCTGTCTAAGTAGTGTATACATGCTTTGAAGGCCAGAACGTGACAACACCTCGACATTTGTCACTTCTTCTTTCCACGAAATGCCGAGGATGTGGCGTAGACACCGTAGATGGAAGGTATTGAGCCTTCGTTCTTGCTTAGCATAGGTTGTCCACGTCTCGCTGCCACACAGAAGTGTGCTGGTGACACAGGCGTTATGTACCGCAACTTTGGTCTTCGTTGGGAGTTTGGAGTTTCCCCAAACACGCAATATGAGGCGGGCAAAGGTAGCTGCAGCTTTACCTATGCGGCTGTCAATTTATGTGTCCAGAGAGAGTTTGTCATTGATGGTAGATCCCAGGTATGTGAAGTGGTGCACCACTGCCAACTCATAGTTATCGATAGTGATAACTGGTGCAGCACCCACATCCTGACTCGGCACATTTGTTTTCTTTAGACTTATTGTGAGGCCAAAGTCCTTGCATGATTGGGTGAATCGATTCATCAAGCTCTGAAGCCCCTGTTGGCTTTGAGTGACGACTGCAGCGTCATCAGCAAATAACAAGTCTATTATAGTGACCCTTCTGATTTTTGTTTTTGCCTTCAGCCTTGCAAGATTGAACATACGGTCATCTGACCTAGTGTGAAGACATGTACCTTCAATTGCATCTCTGAATGCATGTTTCAAGAGTAAGGCAAAGAAGATCCCAAAGAGGGTTGAAGCCAGAACGCAGCCTTGTTTAACGCCACTGCGTATGTCAAAGGGCTGTGATGTGCTTCCAGCATATTGGACTGTCCCCGTCAAGTCTTCATGGATTGACTTTATCATTTCCAGCAATTTAGCAGGGCAGCCTATTTTCAGGAGGATTTCCTTATATACTAGACATGTTCTTATTAGAGCTTTTAACAGCTTATATACTAGACATGTTCTTATTAGAGCTTTTAACAGCTTATATACTAGACATGTTCTTATTAGAGCTTTGAACAGCTTATATGCATGTCTTCCCTCTTTAGATTTGTTACCCCACGTTACTGTCCATTCACTTGTTATTATTCTTTTAATAAAGCTTTTTATCTATGTGTTACTCGTCCCTGCATTTATTAAGTTTTTAGCAGATCTACCTTTCTTGGGTTCATTATCTGTTTTTCATTTCCTTCTATACAAACACGAGAAGGTACTTAAGCTATTCAGACTGAACATCATCTTGTGTATAGGTATGCATTAGCCAGAAATATATCTTCACCCACATCTGGTTCCTACATTAAGTTTTTAAGAGCCTGAATCGCTGAAAGCTAGCTTGTTAAAATTGTCTGCGGAGGTTGTTAGAAGTGATTTCGAGTACCTTTTAGTATTGCCACCACATCGGTGGTGAAAACACATATATTGTCTGTGAAAATACATCCTTTTACCTTTGTCGTACCAATTTCCATATTGGAATATATATTCCACTATCTCAAATTTGCCATCGTCTACCTTGGGCTCATCCGTGTATACGGTAATGCTGACCTTTGATATTTGTTAAATATATTTCCTGACTTAAAAATAAAATGTTTCTGTATCAGCTGTTTTATTAAGTATTTCTGCCAGGTTGTAGTGTGTCCGCGGCTTTCTGAGCTCACAAGGCGATTGCATTGGCTTGTGTTCACTGCTGTTTTTAATTGATGTATTTAGTTAGAGCATTCTTACATACCAGTGAAAACACTTTGAGAATTGTCTTATTGCAGGGCAGAAATGTAAAAAGGCAATAATGCCTATTTCTTTACCCTGATGAAATTAAGATTTTATTCGTTCGTACACTTCCACCGCGTTGGGTATCTACTGGTACTGTTGGGATGATACTATTTGTTAGGTGATATCTGACAAATGTTGGATATCTTGGATGAGTCTTGTCTAGTATAACTTTGGTGTTGCAATTTAGTCTTAGTTACTTTCACCGTAGTTCCAAACGTAGGACTCATAAAGTCACCCCCAGTGCATCCATTGTTGTTGATCTGAGTTTATCTGTTATTGTACATAATGCATGGTGCTGAATTATGTCTAATTTTATCTTCCGTAATCAATTTTACCTCCAATAAAAGTTGTATAAAACATGAGCATTGTCTTAATACTTGCACCCCAACCATAACCTTTTAAACATCTTAGCATGTTAGTTAGTCCTCTGCAATACTCTATCAGTTTATCTGTGTTTATTCCAAATCACCTGTTGGTTTAATGCCATTTCTAAGTATTCGGGTGGTTTGGACTGCACTAATTTTTGCCCCTGTATGTTTCTGCCTAATATCTTATTTTTAACAACCCTACAACAACTGAAGATCACTTCCACTGTCTTTTTTGCATTTAATTGGAATCCCAATTTTGTCGCCATGTAAATACTTTATTTGCTTTAATAGATTCTTATATAATTTTGATAAATTTTCCCCATTTCTTCATATAGCACCATCATGTGAAAACCAGTTTATTTTCATTATCTTTAAATTCTTCTCCTAAATCATTTATCCTTATAGTAAAGATCAGGTTTGTGGAGTCGGTCACAAAACTTTCCGACTCCTGAAATTTTAGAAGTCTGAATACAGTCGTTTACTAGTCATATAGCATAACATTTGGAGTACGGGCATTTTTACCGACTCCTGGTAAAAACTGAAGGAGACAATACTGATCCTTTGAGAATTTCATTCATTTATTTTTTTAAAGAATAAATATCCTACTCAGCCCTTGATGGATTATAATTAGGATTTATAGAGCAGTTAATTCAAGATACTAATGTTTATTCTGTTGATCATTCCCATATTGCTTGTTGTCTAAATGAAACGTCTATAACGAACAATGAATAGTACCCGCCAGCTTTTCAAAGAAATTAGAAAAAAGCATGCAGTTAAAGCGAAATTAGTCACCGATTAAAAGAACGCGCATGCCTTGCACTCTTTGCATGGCGTATTTTCTGGAAAATATCTTAATGCTTCCACTGCACCGTGAAAGTTAAACCGAATACCCATTTCAAGAGCACGCAGGTCTTTCAATTTTTTCATGGGGTTTAGACCAAAAGTGTTGATAAGTTTGACTACAAAGATCCAATGATGTTGAAATAGAATGAAGTTGCCAAAAGGAGAGTGCCCTCATCAGGTCAAACATCATATAATAATAAAAGCCCCTTCAGTCATATCTGACTATGGGAAAGTGCCCCTAAGGTGACAACCCTCAGCTGCTTATTTTCTTCTCGACGTTTTCTCCTCTCTTCTGCTTGCAGTGAGAGCTTCTTTTCGCCAAATTTGAGGTGGCGCCAAAGAGAGCATCATCACTTGGTGCGATCAGCAGCTTCATCATCCCAGGTTGCTGGATTTATGTCCAGCGCCCTCATGCCTCTCTTGCACACATCTTTGAACCTCAGCTGCGGTCACTCAATTGTTCTTTTGCCCACTGCCAGTTGTCCGTAGAAGATATCTTTCTGGATGCGACCATGTACCATGCGGCGGACATGGCCAAGCCAGCTTAGTCTGTGCTGTCTAAGCAATGTATACATGCTTTCAGGGCCAGCACGTGACAACACCTTGACATTTGTCACTTTGTCTTTCCGCGAAATACCAAGGATGTGGCGTAGACACTGTGGGTGGAAAGGATTGAGCTTTTTTTCTTGCTTAGCAGAGGTTGTCCATTTCTCACTGGTATATAGAAGTGTGCTGGTGACGTAGGCATTATATTCTTCTTCTTCTTCCGTCCTTAGCCAACGACCGGCAAAGCAGTCAGTGGCCATTACGCCTAGTGGCGTCTTAAGGGCAACAGCGAATAGATTTTCTTTGCCGTTGTTCCCATCACGCCTAATGGCGTCTTTAGGGCAACGAAAAATCAATCCGTTCGTCGTTGTTTCCGTAATCAAAGTGACTGGCAAACGGGTGATCAGCCCGTTGGTAGGCATTATATACCACAGCTTTATTCTTCAGTGTGAGGTCGAAGCTTCCCAAAACACGCGTTGTGAGGCGGGCAAAGATGGCTGCAGCGTTACCAATGCGGCTGTAAATTTATGTGTCCAGAGAAAGTTTGTCATTGATGGTAGACCCCAGGTATGTGAAGTGGTGCATCACTGCCAATTCATAGTTTCTTATAATGAAAACTGGTGCAACATACACTTCCTGACCCAGCACATTTGTTTTCTTTAGACTTATTGTGAGGCCAAAGTCCTGGCATGCTTAGGTGAAGCGAATCATCAAGCTCTGAAGCTTCTTTTGACTTTGAGTGACGACTGCTGCGTCATCAGCGAATAACAAGTCTCTTATAGTAACCCTTCTGGTTTTTGTTTTTGCCTTCAGCCTTGCGAGTGTAATGTTATGATGTGTAATGTTATGATGTATGTATATCTATTCAGTCGGTCATCTACACCAAGCACACACGTTTTCAGCCTAGTAAAAATAGTGAGGGCATATTCCTTCATGGTCAGTTGCATCTCCGAATTTAATGTATTCATGTGTCAATCCCCCCTGTTTTTGAGCAAAAAAACAAATGGTGTGCATCCTAAAGAAATGTAATGTTTCATGTGAGAAAGGATAAATGGTGTAATGCTCAGTGTGTGAGTATATAATGGAGCCAGGAGCCACTGTTTCGGCTGGGAGGTCACTGTATGTCAACAGGGCTGGGTGGTTTTCTGCGGAAGGGGTCCCTGGTTTAGCTCCCAGCATATCTGGGCGGCTTGTTTGGTTTTGTGGGGGGGCACCAAGGGTCTGGAGACTTACTGCATTTAAAGCATTTTCTCTGTTCTGCTGTGGGATTTCTTTTATGGGGGTCTGTTTCCCGGCCTTTCAGGAGGGTGGGGCATGGACTAAAAAGCGTCCTGGGTTCAGGGTTTCTGTAAAATGATTTGTTGCTTTGTGGACCATGTGTCATTGTTGGTTGTGGGGTTGTAGGTGGTGGGGGGGGGGTTCACATGCTGATCAAGGGATATAGTAATGGTGGTAAGTTCTTTAGCACATTTTTGTCATAGTTGGATTTCTGAACTTGCTGACCGATTTGGGCTGAAGTTGATCATATGTGCTGTCTCTATGTTGTGGACGGAAGTGGAGACTTTAGATGGTAGGAGGTCTTTAATTTTCTTTCTATCAAAACATAAGTTTCTTTGCTGACTGTCGATTCGTTTTACTGTCTTCCGGTGGACATGCTAGGGTGTACATCCTCTGTTTTGTTTTTTCACTGAAATTTTTGTAATCTGTCTCTAAGAAAAACCATTAAATTTAGTCAGGTGATGATTTCCAGTACCCAAATATTAGTACAGTTCTTCCCCCCTTGTTCCAACCATCTGGGATCCAAAATGCTGCAGACTTCTCTTTGTAAATCAAAACCAAATTTGTGTGAATGTTTTGTGTGTGAAGCTCCCCTTTCAAGATGGGAACATTTTTTGAAAATTAACAATAATAAATAAAAATTGTCGAATTTATCAGTTTAAAAAAAAAAAGAAAAAAAAAAACAAAACAAGTGTTTCAATGTCTTTGTTTATCTGTGGCCATAAACGTCTGCCCTGTTGTTAACAAAGTGAAAATGGGGCTGAGAAATGATCCGTTGGTGTTTCTGGTTTCAAACATACAATGCGATCTCTCCTTTAAGGGTTCGGAGGGTTGTCCGAGCTGTTAACGGATGATATCGCGTTTGTGTTTCCTGGTACATCAGTTTATGACCATCATCAAATCCAGAGCTGCCCATCCATGGATTATCTGCCATTAAGCCTCTCGTGTGTGTCTTCTCTGATGTGTTTTCCATTCCACCGATTATCGCAAATCTTGGGGGGGGACCATTTTGTAATGTTATCTTGTTGGGGTTTGGTATGTAGGTTATATATATTCTCTCTTTAATGTTGTTAATATTACCACAACTCGTTTTTTCATTGGTAAACCCAAGCACACATCTACATGTTTTGGGGACAGATGTCCATTCTTGAGCCTCTGTATGAACATCCAAGTAAAAAGCTTATGTTCAGTTCGTAGCCATGTTTTATTTACAGTGGGAAATATCGTACATGTCAAATATTCTTAAGGGTATAGAGTGTTTAACCTTGCATTATATCTTGAACAATGTGTGGTTCGTTTTTACTTTGTGGGCATGTATTCATATTACAGAAAGGAGCCCCCCTTTTTTTTGGTTCATTACTGAAAAACAGTAAAAAATGGAAGGGATGCACTTTCTTCACTGGAGGTCCATTTCCAAGTTCATCGAAATGTGTTTGTTTTGACGACACTTCATGTGTGAAAAGCACTGATAAACATAATTTTATCCAGTGGGGTGGGCCCCTCTTTCTGCAGTAATGTGTAATGCTCAGTGGTGTGAGTATATATGTCACTGTCTGTATCGGCTGGGTTTTTTCTTGGTGTCCAGTTGCTGTACGGCCAGAACGCTTTTTCAACTTGTGGGCCTGTAATGTGCCTCGTGTTTGTTTAATTGTTTAGTTGCTTGTGGCCTCGTGCCTTTCATCCAGAAGTTGTTGTAAAGTTAGTGTATCACTCTGGCTCAATCAAAGTATCCATTTCTGGAAACTCTGGCATTGGAATTGTTGTAAGAAGTTAGCTATCAGAAGGAATCTGTTCTGGTATAATTCGCTCTTTTTCTTTTCTTGTTTGTTAAATTTGCATACACTTGTTTTTCTCCTTGATGCGAGTGAAAAATCATCTAGGCTTTCACCACGTTTCTGTCGCAGGTGGTGAAGCTTCTAATCTTGCCGCTCTAAAGTTTGTGTGTGCTTTATTGATCAGACGCTTTTTCAAATTCGTCCAATATGGCTGACGGGGTCTGTCGCCGACTCCACAGGCATGGCGGTAGCAAAAACTGTTGTAGAATTTTCAAACCTTCATCGTCCAATGCTTCTAGGGATATATGGAGTTAGGGTTTGTCCCTTCCAGGACCAGTGGTCTTGGAATATAGATCTATGCGTTGGCGCATAACAAGAAAAGCTTCACTCTTATCGTCTCATTGTCGGTGCGTTGACACCGGCGAATCTCATTTTGCGGTGCGTTGCGATATTGCGTTCGTTTCGCGCCACCATGGCTGATGTTCGACTGACGAAAATTAGCCGAATACTGTACTCATGTGTTATCGTGTAGCTGTTTTGCGTCAGGTCCGGTCCGGGGTCCGCTTGCCCTCCCATTGTATTGGTATGACCGGTCTGCCCCACCACGTTTCCAGTAATTCAATTTGTATGTTTATTTACAGAATATCGTACATGTCAAGATTCGCATTATATTACAATGTGTGGTTCGTACTTTAATGTATTCATATTACAGCGAGGTTAAACAGTCGGTCATCTGCCTAGTGTGAGGGCATATTCCTTCAGTTGCATCTCCGAATGCATGTGTCAAGAGCAAGACAAAGAAGATCCTAAAGAGGGTAGGAGCCAGGAGCCACTGCGTATGTCAAAGGGCTGTAATGTGCTCCCAGCATATTGGACTTCTCCCTTCATGAAATGACTTTATCATTTCCAGCACTTTAGTGGGGCATTTAAAAAAAAAGTATCCCGTTCAACCCTTGATGGGTTATAATTAGGACATATGGTTTACTAATTCAAGAAAATAAAGTCAGATTTCCAGTACCCAAATATAGTACATTCTTCCCCCCTCCACCCAGTCAAAATAGAGTAAATCAAAACCAAATTTGTGTGAATGTTTTTGTGTGTGAGCTCCCCTTTCCAAGAAACATTTGAACAATAAAAATAAAATCGAATTTTTAAAAAAAAAAAGAAAAAAAAAAACAAACAATCAAGTCTTTCATAACTGCCCTGTTGTTAACAAAGTGAAAAGGGGTGAGAAAGCCCGAGGGTGTCCGAGATTACATCAAATCCACCAATTATCTGCCATCAGCCATACAAGCACCCCATCAGACTACCCCTTTTCCTCACATCATCATTGATCCTTATACATTAATTTTAGTTCTTGTTATATACTGTTTGACTATATTGTGCAATTCTCTAAGTCTATCTATTCTCAACACCTGTTCCACAGTTATGGATGAATTGCATGCTTGTAAATAATCTAATATTGGTTTTCTCTGTTGTTCAAACTTCTTACATTTTAATTAATAGGAAATGATCTATATTTTTTTTTCTAGACACTCTGCTCAGTAAAGTTGCCTCTATTCTAAATTAGCCAGTTCCTAGTTGCAGTCTAAGAAGTTTCTTATTGTTAGGAATTTTTAGTTCTCTAGATACCTGACACGTTCTTGCTGCAGCCTTGAACAATTTATATGCATGTCTGCTCTTCAGACTCCCATCCCACTTTACTGTCCATTCCTCAGTTATTTTTCTTTTAATTAAGCTTTTGATCTCTGTTTTACTCATTCCCACATTTATTTGGTTTCTATTATTTCTACTT
This sequence comes from Oreohelix idahoensis, assembly GCA_024509875.1. Taxonomy (NCBI): domain Eukaryota; kingdom Metazoa; phylum Mollusca; class Gastropoda; order Stylommatophora; family Oreohelicidae; genus Oreohelix; species Oreohelix idahoensis. Next base: position 73,844 of record JAMPIV010000278.1, on the reverse strand, counting down.
TTCTTAGCTTATTTATCCGCCTGTTCATTTCCTTCTATGCCAACATGCATATCCAAGAAGGTATCCAAGCTATTAGAACAGAACATCCTCTGGATCATAGGTAACGTAAGCATTTGTTTGTAATATCTCATCTGCTATATCAGGTCTACTGCATTCTCGTAAGTTTCTTATTGGTTGAATAGCAAAAAGTGAGTTTATTTATAGTGTCAATCTATGAGGAGGGTTGCTAGAGAACATTTCCAGAGCTTTCAGAATTGCAACCATCTCTGCCGTGAAAATAGACGTATTATGCGTTATACTATATCCTTTCACCATTTGCCACATGGGAACATAAATTCCTATCCCCAATTTGTTATCATCTCCTTTAGATCCATCTGAGTACACTGCAACACTGTCCTTTGATATTTGTTGAATATATTTCCTGGCTTTGTTATAGCCATATCAGTTGTTTTATTAATTATGTCTGCCAGATGGCAATCTGTATCTGGTTTCTTGAGTTCCCATGATACCTTTTAGTGGGGCAGCCTATTTTCAGGAGAATTTTGAAGAGTCCATCCCTGCTTACCAGGTCAAATGCCTTTATGAGGTCTATAAAGCGATATATAAAGACACTTTCTGCGCACTTGATTTTCCTGAAGTTGGCGGAGAAAAAAGATCCCGTCTGTTGTTGATCTACCAGCTCGGAATCCACACTGCGACTCTAAATATATGCACTCAGCAGAAATTGCACAACATAATTATTACTCCAGATTTGTTATGACGGGTCACTTGCTCGTTTTAATAGAACTGCTCTAGAACGTGCCAACCATGACGAGAAATGAAATACAAAGACCCATACTGGTTAAGCTACTGATAAACAGTCAACTCAAACATTCGTTACAGTTCCATGTCAGCGATTCATTTGTATTTTTAATTCACTAAATGCCAATTTATTTCTTATTATTCGAATAAAAGTAGTAACGAAGAGAGGATTCGATTCTAGTCAAGGGAGCTAAATATCAAACAGCACAAACTTTTTATTTAACTGTTGAAAAGATCTAATGGTGAACTTGGAAGTTAGTTAAAGCCAGATCTGCTTTCGTAAATGGCGAAACGGTCACCTCACATGACTTCTGATAATGCTGCCAATTCCTTTAAGACCAAGGTACACGAGTATTAGTGCTAGTTGTCTGATAACAGCTTTTAATCACCTGTTTCGCAAAACAACCAATTTTTCGATAATATGTAGCCTAGTACGACTCCGGTGTGTGTCATGTGCAGTCTCCTTTTGATAGTTTAGTAAACCTTTTTCCAATGCTTAGGTTACATTCGTAGTTCACGCCTTGTTTGGCAAAACTGTGCCGGGCGAATTTCTATTTGTTGGGAAAAGAAACATAGGGTAATGTAGGCCTAGGTCCTAGGCCTATTTATTTTCAGTTAGGCCTACAGATCATTCTGACCAGAAACAGTAAAGTCAAGCTAAATTAGTATTTTAAAAATGAATTTAGGCCTAAATGATTCTGATAGTCAAAATTATCTGGGTTAGGTCTATGTCTGCATGTTCATGTGTCTCCGTGCAATGTGACTTTGATGTCGTGTTTTTGCACTAACAGAATTGTCATGAGCATAATTTAGTATGACATTAGGCTATATGTCCTAGTTGTAACCTGTCAGAGGTTGGACGTTATATTTTTCCTTGATTAAAAAAAAAAAACACCAAAATAAACGGTGAATGAGTTGCCAAGCAATGTTTACGCATCCGGTTAAATACTGTACGGACAAAATAAGCAGACTTTGTAACACTGTTCTTCCAATATACCAGATATCTAACCCATACCCCTTTTTATTGCATCTCTGAATTATCTTTTACGGCCATATCAATCACTGTTCCTCATTTAAACCGAAATTGGTTATTTTTGATTGTTTGGTTTGGTTTGGTTTTAAGGACTGTCTTCATTGCACATGGACAACTCCACTAGTGCTCCAATCTCCTCCCTTAGATCACACAAGGAGGATCTCAGCACAGTGCATGAACTTTGTAGCACCGGCGAGAATCCCAGTGTGTGTTTATAGGAATCGCGCATTCTATAAATATGTTTGTGGTGGGTAAGTTTCTAATTTTTTTTTAGATTTTTCCAGGGCAGCGGCCTTATGGCCTCTTTGCGATTTCCAACTGCTGTTGGATTTTTAACGTCCACAACTTGCACACGGAACCTCTTTTTTTTCGCTCCTATCTGAGAAGGCTAGGCATCCAATCTCACTACCTAGGAGATCAGGGGGAGTATGACATCATTAGGACCACTAGTTCTAAAAAAAATGCTTTTGTTTTTTGATTGTTTACTTTTCTTAACTGTTTATAGCAGACTGTATATAATGTGAATCTGTGTTGGACTAGGGTACACCTTTGAGTGTATGTCTTTATCAGATTAACACGTCGACGGATTTTTAACCCCATCCTAGACACTGTACTTAAAGAAAAGCATTTTATGAATTCCCAAGTCTTTTATTTCTAGGCTACCTTGATGCTTCTGGAGATTAGGCTAGCAGTTCTTCGCAGGTGCCACAGTCTTTTTTTCCCTCTAGCAGAACCTTTTGTTTAGTGGGAAAAATGAAAATGCGGGCATATCTTTACTTAGTTTTTATGGACACAGGATAGGAAACGGTTAAAACAAAAATATTCCAGTTAAATACAGATGGAGTGATACAAAACTGGGAGTGTTGAAAAATGAGTTATGGTTTTTTTTTTGAGATCAAAAACAATTCATTATTGTTAAATTTTCTTTAAACTGTGTTAGTCTCTGGCGAAGACCTATTGGTTGTAGTATGTCATTCCTGTGCCCTTTGTCTTAGTAAGACATTCGCTACCTGTTTTTGATCACTCAACCAATTATTAACTTTCTAGCTTATCTAGAAGTGGGTTAGACTTTTCTGCACATACATAGGTACAAGGCATACTATTTTGCTTCATTATCATATGGATTTTGGTTATGAAAACATTGGTGGCCATCAGGACCGTTGGTGACTAGGATAAAACAGCAGTTTGCTGTTTCCAAGCTGTAAACATATCTCCGAGACAGAATTTGAAATACTATATGAGAGGTCACAAAGCAAGTGGGTCTTTACACAAAAGCAAAACTTCTTCTGCTTCGCTTTGTGCCTTTTTGGATCTTTTTCACAGCAAAGCTGCGCCTTTCGGCAGACACATCCGACTTCAGCACAGCATTTTTTGGGACCGGGTTTGCCTTCCCTCTTCGATCCCTACTCTCTCAGCCAGACTGCAGTGATGCAGCCTGTTTCCAGGACCACCACTTGGAGGTGGAGTTGGGTCTTGGTCAGCTCTGGTTCGCTGACGCAAGCAGTCAAGCTATGGGTCGCTGACTGCATTCTCTATTGCTGCGTCTTTGGGTCCCAGATAATAAGAATGAATGCAAGAAATGATAACAAGGTCAAACTTGAAGAAACACCATCACAAGATGTAGAATCATACACATATATTGTCACCTAGGGGACAGACAGTGATATCAAAATAAGAATACAAAAAGCAAGAGGAGCTTTCATTGTATTGGAAAACAAAATGGAGATCAAGAGAAATCAAGTCTGACTCAGAAATGAGAATCTTCAACTCATATGTCAAGTCAGTCCTATTGTATCTCTCTGAAACATGGAGAACAACAAAAACAACAACCAAAAAAGCTACAGACATTCATAAATTGGTGTTTGCGTAGAATAGAAGGGTTGAAATGGTATGACAAAGTTACCAATGTGGAACTGATGACAAGAACCAGACAAGTGCCAGTGGAACAATAGATGAGAAAAAAATGCTGTCAAGGATATGACACATTGAGAAAACCTGTTGATAGCATTACTCAGCAGACCTTGTTCTTGAATCCCCAGGGAAAGAGAGGCAGAGGTAGACTGAAAAACACATGGAGAAGAGTACTGGAGACAGAGGTGAAAATGATGAGAAAGACATGGAGAGAACTTGAGATGATGGCATGTGACAGTAGGACTTGGAATGTGTTTATAGAAGGCCTTTGCTGCTTATGAAGCTAAAGGGTATTGATTGATTGATCATACAGATTCTACCTATGCTTCCTAATCTACACAATTTGTATCTCATTGTTTTGTTATTAAATCCAATAACGTTTTTATATACATTTCTTGCTGTCTGAAAATGTGGCAGTCAAGAGAAGAATTGATGGTTTTATGTGTGGAGTAAAAAAAAAATGGAGGAAAATAAAATGATTGATTTAGAATTCTTGCATTATTGATTCATTTTTATAGCACATTTATATGTTAACAATTACCTGGATTCTAGTTTTCTACTACAAATGTGACGCATAAACTGTAAGAATAAAACTTGGCTTCAGTCAAATTTGACTGTGTAATGCTTTCCAAATGCACTCTACATTTAGCCTCTCTATTTATTTGTATGTGTGCGGAGAAAATCTAATTTTTGCTGCATTTTCATATGTAACCACCATGATGATGCTTTTCAGTTATAGAACTTTATTCCTGAATCCAGTTACCAAATTATAATTCCCAAGCTCAGTGTGTGTTTCTCTTCCTCTTAATGACAGTATTAAGTTTTGAAAACTGATCTTTCATATTTAACACATTTCAGATCAGCGAAAGCCTACCACTTCTTGGGTTCTTGAATAATGTAGACAAAGCAGATGTCTGGCGGTTTTGGAAAACCATTTCATCAGCTGTTAAAATTGCTGTAAATGGCAGAGGCGACATTGTTGAGACTCGGAGACGAAACTCAAAGTTTACAAAAGATAAACAGCTGGAAGAATATCACTTGCAACAACTGGATGCAGGTGCCATTACTATCTGTGTACCAGTAAAATGTTTAGAAAAAGGTAGTCGCAGGTTTCGTGTATTGAAATTGGCCAATCAGCAGAAGATAGCAGACTATTTTGAAACCATTCATGTAGGAGACGACGATTCCAGTTCTGATATTGCTACAACTGATAATAGCCTTGAATATTGTGATTTTACAAAACTGTCTAATGCTAGCAATACTTCAGCTGATACCAGTGAAAAAATGATCGTTGAAAATGTTGCCTGTACTGAAAGTGAAGAACAAGGTACAGATGAAGATTTGCGAGCTGTTGCCAGCTTTTTGAGGGCAAATGAGAAGCTTCAGGAGCCAGTATCATTAAGTGATAGTTGTACTGAGAACATTCCAACAAAACTTGATAAACCAAAGCCCTTGAAGAAGGTCTGGCCAGTAGGTCGGCCGACAACAAGATCATCTTCAGGAGCTAGAATTATAAAAGACAAACTTCCAGAGAATGATGTTAAGAATTCAAGAGGCAGTGAATCCAAAACATATGCTAGCAAGGACAGTGCTTCAGACATGAAAAATAACTTAGACAACAGTGACATAACTGTCGATACCATGACATTTTATCCAAATATTAAGCAGGAAGTGCTGGAACAAGCAGAAGATTTCAACATCACAATTGTACCAGTTGGAGACAGTGTCATGCACATAGCACATGATTCAACCTCCAGCAGCGATGAACACCAGCAGAGTGCCCACTCAACTGTTGTGACCTCAGTGTCATCTGACCCATGTAGCACACCAAGTGTTCAGATTTATTCAGATGAAATCCTTTCAGATGAAGCATTATCAAGCTACAGAGTGCATGTTAGTCTTCCAGCTGTAGAGCCTGATTTCCGGGATCAAGAAATTAATAAAGAATATATTGTGCAGCCGGATGCTGGTGGTCAAATTATAAACCAGGTCAGCAGACAGGACTTTGAATCAACAACAGAAATTTCACTACCATGTGTATCAGCTGACCACAGCTTGAAACAAGATCTGACCCATGGTCATATCACATCTCGCAATTCTTCTGACATAGAAACCATAATATCTGCCCTGGAAGAAGAACTTAAAAAGTCAGCTTCTGAAATAGCCACCTCTGTAACCTCAGCCCATGGTCATGTTGAAGATGTTCCATCTTCTGTAGGTGAGATCAGCATAGGTGAAATGCAAGCTTCATATGTGGATCCTTCTGGTCAGACTGTTCAGATTCTTCCGGGTCAGGAGATTGTGGAAGTTCAGCATGTGGACAATGTTATTTGGACATCTGATGGAGAAGTGCAGATTGTTGACACAGGTCAGATATTGAATGAACCTGGCACTGAAGAGGGTGTGGTGTATGAGGGACAGCCTGCACATGCTCATTATGATGTTGTGGAATATGAAGTGCTGACAGACAGAAAGCAAAAGCGGGAAAGAAAGAGAAAATTTAGAGATGAGTCAGCTGGTGAAAAGACATCACTAGTTGACCGGACATGCCCAATGTGTCATCGTGTGCTCAATTATGCGTCTTCTATGACTGGTAAGTGGCGTGAAAATGGTGCCTGTGGTTTTAACCTGATGATAGTAGGACTGAAAGGTATTAATGATGGCACTGAGATCACTTTTTAAAAAACTGTCCTTTTTTTCTAATAAAAATAATTTATTTATATTAAAAATGTCTATTTGTACATTACGCTTATCATTTCTTACAAAAATCTTGTTTCTGAATTAGTGATATATATACTAAGATGGTAAGAAACTATGATGCCCCTGGTGCTTAATCTGATGACTACATGACAATTAAAACAAAAAAATATGATGCCTGTTTCTTTGTTAACAAATCACACTTATAAACAAACTTACTTCTCAGAAGCAAATGTCTGCTCAGAAAAATTACAGTGATCATTGCATGCAGTTTGTATGTTGTCCTGGCAGTGGTCAGACATAATAGCCCTTTCAGACATAACTGACAATGGGAATCTGTCCCTGAGGTAATAGCCCTCAGCTGCTTGTTTTCCAGGTGCTCCTTTCAGCGTGTTCTTTTTTCTTCTATTTGTTGCAAGAGCTTCTTTTTGCCTAATCTGAGGTGGCACCTACTTGGGATTTGGCGGGCTTCATCGCCAGGTTGGGGTGTCTGATGACTGCCATATAGAAGAGTGCTGGTGACGCTGGCATTATATACCACAGCCGTGGTCTTTATTGTGAGTTTGGAGTTTCCCCAAACACATGTTGTGAGGCGGGCAAAGATGCCTGCAGCTTTGCCAATGCGACTGTTGATTTCTGTGTCCAGAGGGAGTTTGTCGTTGATGGTAGACCCCATGTATGTGAAGTGGTGCACCACTGCCAATTCATAGTTATCTGTAGTGAAAACTGGTGTAACATCTACTTCCTGATCCAGCACATTTGTTTTCTTTAGACTTATTGTGAGGGCAAAGTCCTTGCATGCTTGTGTGAAGCGAGTCATCAAGCTCTGAAGCTTCTTTTGACACTGAGCATCTGTAATGCATTACCTTCTGTGCTTTGAGGGGAGTAGGCATACAGAGTTTTTTGTTTTTTAACGTACACCCACTATTACTCAAGGCAAAATCTCGGGTTAGTATGTCCAACCTGAGACTGATTTTACGTGAGTATCCTATTTTCCCTGTACGCTGACAGGCATCCTCTCGCCATTCAGGCAGATACTCGCCGTCTTCGGAGAGACATACTAATCATTATTGTAACACTGAGGTAACAGAGTTGCTTCACTTTTATTTCACTTCTGTAGATGGCTATATATAACTGATTGTGGTGAAATGTATTGTGTTTGTAAATGGCCAGTCCTTAAATAATTCTAATGAACAGTCCTTAAATAATTCTAATTCCACAGCTCATATGAGAATCCACACTGGGGTCAGACCATATAGCTGCGGACAATGTGACCGAAAATTTACCACCAAGGCCAACCGGGATAGACATGAGGCGACCCATGTGGGACTGAAACCATTTCAGTGCACCCAGTGTAGCAAGAGTTTTACAGAGAAGCGTTCACTGAAGATTCACATGCGCACTCACACAGGAGAGCGTCCTTTCGTGTATGTATTCTTAATGTATCTATTATGTAATGTATGAAGTCATCTGTTAACATGTGTCTCAAATGCTTGTCAACTTCTCGTGCTAGAGACGAAAAAGTATATTTTCAGACATGGTAGCACAGACAGGCCAAAGGTTAGGGATTATACCAGGTGAGATGCCAGCAGACTGGAGGGAGCCATAGGCTACATTTGAGAAATTGCCTGTTAAATCAGATGCACCAGGCCAAATCCCTGAAATTGGATTTGCTGGACAACAGGCCTAACAGAACAATGCAGTGTAATTTGCTCAGTGATGTTACTGATAAGAAGTGAGCAGAATGGTACTTATCCCATGGATTCCCACCAGTATTGAGAATGCCAGACCCCCTGCCCTCAAAGAGTCCAACAGATGCTACTGTTGTTAACCTCCTCTGCTCTATGGAATCAAGGCACAGAAAGGACAAATGTGTTTAAACAACAACCACGAAAGTTAAATAGACTAGTATGAGTTTTTGTTTAAACCAAAGATATCACCTGTAAAGAATAGATTGATGTTAACTGCATATGAGAAACATACCTCAACAACAGCCACAAATTTTTAGCTAAAAGCCATCAGACCTTTTGATTCCCCAGCGAAGGTCACAAGGTTCATGTGGTGATACTTGCCATGCAACTGAGTTCCAGACAAGAGGTATCTGTATGCACCAACAATCAGATAGAAATGTTAGAGGTCAGCATAACAATAATAGAAACAAACAAAACAAGGGCACTCTTCCGAATACCGGTCCCAAATTAAACAATACGGTTTGTGTTAGAAAATATCCCTTACAGGGCCTCATTTGGTAATGCCGGTTCAGGGGCGACATGAAATGGGGAAAAAAAAAATCTTAAAATGCCGGTTCAGGGGCGACCTAAAAAGTCCTGTGCTCCATAAGGTGATCAGCTGTAGTGATGGTTCTATGCTCTATAAGGAATGAAATCGAAGATGAAAATGATGATTCTGCAGATGGCGCCACAGTTTCTGGTTCACACATTAGCATGATAAATATCTTGGGGAAATCTATCGAGATAAGACGAAAGTTTGGGACATGAATCTGTTGTTACACAGCTTAAAATTGGAACAGGAATCTGGACATAAAAATTATATTCACAGTATTATCACATTTTCCATTTTCGCTTCACCATAGTTAAACACCGAGCAAAAGTTGCAGCGAGGACCTTATAGCAAGTTTACACTACCAGCATGAATGTGCTCTATGGTGATTCATAGTTATTGTAATATATTATTGTGCATGATAAGGTTGCCAGTCCCATGCATAAACGTCATATTATTACTCTTACGACGTTAAAAAAGAGAGAAGTTCTTACTTATTTAGTCGTTCCCCTTCTACCGTTGAGGTGTAGATGTTTGGGAGAGAGAGCCGCCAGACTATCCTATCGGCTTAGTCCGTAGTCCGTTCCAGTTTGTCGCCTTTAGCATCAGTCCAGTTTTCTCTCTTGTTAGTTCTCGTAATCAAAAGTTTAAAGCTACCAGGTGATTACGCCTGTTGTGCCTTTGCACGATGGAGGGGCTGCCTCCTTGCGGCCTCCATGCAGGCCGCCCTCCTAGAGCGGAGTTCGGCAGCAAAATTGTTATCAGTTTTATATTTCGGCCTCAACATCACCACTATGTACTCCTTTACTAGGGATACAATGTTCAATCTTCATTGCACAACCCCCACCCCCCCCCCTCTCCCCCCCCCCCTCCCCCGCCCCCCCCCACCCCCCCGCAATGCCAATTTTGACAAGTTTCAATATTCTGAGAAAGGCAGCAATTTCACTCCAGAGCTTTCCTTTTTCTATGTGCTAAACAAAATTTAATAAATAATATTCTAAGAGAGAAAGTAATTTCACTTCAGAATTCCAATCCCCAATGATATACAACATTTAACAAATTACAATATACAGTAGTAACAGCAGAAACGTTACTCCAGACTTCTCTCTCTAGTGCCATACAATAATTCACGAGTTACAATATTATAGTAAAGGCAACAATTTTACTCCTTATTCCCATCCTTATTGATAAGCAACATTTGACAAATTACAACAATATAGTAAAGGCAATAACATTACTCCAGACTTCCCTCCCTAGAGCTATACATCATTTGACTTGTTACAATATTATAGTAAAATCTGCCATTTCACTCCAGAACTCCCATACTTAGTATTATACAGCATTTGGAAAGTAAAAAGATTCACGGTATCGACACGATTCAGTCTACCCAGCTATAAATGGGTACCTGACTTCTCACTTGAGTTAGGGAAGGAAAAGGCAGCGAGGAAAGGTACTGGTCACCCCACCTCTCTATGAATGACCTAGTATAGTGAGGTCTCTAACACTTCACTCCCCTACGGTAGTATCTGCTATGGGACTACCTTTTTACTCTCCCACTGAAGCAAATGACTATTTATCGATTCAGACATTACCATCTAACCCGTACAGTCAGGTACTAAATACACGTAACTGGCTATGGAACTCTAGACGGTAAAATGTTTTCAACACAAGGGTTACTTTCACAATTGCCTCCAGCTGGCAGAAAATAAATTCAATCTGTCTGCTCAACTATAACTCTATCAATACATTGATCAGATTGGCAATTTCTGTGTTTCAAGAGTAGTTTCCCATTCATTTCTACTCGTATATTTTTTTATTAAATGTCAAAATGAGGCCCTGTAAGGGATATGTTCTTACACAAACCGTATTGTTTAATTTGGGACCGGTATTCGGAAGAGTGCCAAAACAAGCATTCATGTATGCAACCTGTGTGGGTACTCCAAATAAAGATCTGTCACTTGTATGAACATAAATGAGTTCCCACTGCATAGTCAGCCATTCTGACAAATGGTCCAGAAGTATTTAATAAGAGACTGAATTGGGAAGTAGATATAAATCTCCACCTGATCAACAGAGTTTCTCCTGCAGAAGGTGGACCACCTCTACTCCAAATTCAGCCTGTTTGAGAGAGAACCTTGTTCACAGATGTTATCTGCAGGTGTATTATTAACTTGGAGAAGTGACCACAGACCAATGAAGCTAGTATTAAATATGGAATATATCCTCTAGGAATAAAGCTATCATCGAAGAACAGATGATCCATAAAAATAAGTCTACCATAACACAAAAAAAACACACATACAGTGTCAAATTTAAGTATAGAAGTTCTGATGTCACAAAAGAATAAGAAATCACAAAGAGAAGATAGGAAAACAAAAACTAATGAAATGGTAATAGGTCTATATATGACAGAAAAATAAAAAGAAGCATGTGGCAATCCTAATGTATAAGTGAAAAAGAGGCATTAAACCACGGACATGGAAGTATACCATATTGGTACCATTTCCTAAGAAAGACAAAAGATCCAAAAGTCTTTTGCATTAGACCTATTAGTTCTTCATAGCTGTTACATGACTGATGGAGCACGTAACCAATACTAGGCTGATATGGCACCCAGAATAAAAATCATCTTTCCTAAAAGCAGGCAATGTTTAAGCAGGCAACAAACAATTGTTTTTATGGGAAAAAAAAAATCTCAATCAAGATTGAGAAGGGAACAAAGTGTAGAAACTAATCAGGGCCGTGATCAGTGGAGGAACTTACAATAAACATCATGAAAAAAAGAAATAACAACATGCTGACAGACTTAAAAAGCTGCATTTGCACTTGTGGAATATTGTGCAAGTGCAAGGACATGTTGTTGATCCATGACAACACAGAGTGCATCATGACAAATTTAATGTGGAAGGAATGGAACAAACACTTTTGTCCTAAATCCAAAGAAGTCACGAGGAAAAAATGGGACAGCAAGTGTAGTGCTACTAGGTCTTTATACAAAAGCAAAAGAAGATACTGCTGGTAGTTCAGAACTGTAACTGGTAATGAAGCATTGTACCAGAGACATAGAAAGAAGTCAGTTTGACATCACTTCTTTCAAGAAGGCCTAAGATATGACATATCTAAACATCTACAAATGAAGATGTTTTCCTTGTGAAGAAACACATACAGGTGGGATTGTGGGGGTTTGAAAAAGAGTGTGAAGTATAGAATCTGGAGGAAGAGCCTGTCCTCCTGCCAGGATTGCCAATCAAATGGCAGATAGTTGAATGAATTCTGTAGAGGTTAGCTGTGAATACTGAATAAGCAGCCATGTGCCAAAACTAGTGGGTGATACTGAGGATGAGGTGGGGGTAGTGATGGGAGGTAACTGCATAAAAATCTTCTGAAGCTTTATGGTGTGACAGCTGGCGTGATGGAGGTGCCTTAACATATCCCCTCTGGGTTAGACATTTTAGTCACAGGCTAGCAGAGATTGTCATACACAGACTGTTAGAAGGCAAGGAAAAACCACCATCAAATTGTCCCCCCTGTGCAGTCATGAATAGTGAAAAAGCAATGTTAATTGAGGATTCCAGAACCACCACCTCATCCAGTAGGAAGCATTATGTGCGACAAGTGATATCAGACCATCATCATGCTACTGTAAGCAACATTAATAATAAAGATATCACGAGGAAAATTGAAAGAGTGAAAATAAATTTAGCAAAATTTTGTGAATTGCAGTATATTAAAGTGGGTGAAATATGACAACTGCAGAATCATTTTTTTTTTTTTTTCAAAAGGAAACAAACATAAAGCAGGAAGTATGTATAATTCAGTAGATGCAGAAAGAGCAAGAGCAGTAACTGTATTTTGACTGTCAGTTCAAGTCCTGTTAAATTGAATGGCCGACCACTTGATATTAATTTTATACAGATATGTGCACCATTAGTGGATTGTAAAGATGAAAAAATTAACACATTTGGCTTGGTTGCTGCTTATTGCAGATCTTATTAGACAGCTATGGTACTGTAAGACTTCAGTGCAGAAGTTGGTAATGAAAAAAGTAGATGTGACTGGTAATAGGGTTTGGGAGAAAGAAAGAAGTGTAACAAACTGATAATGGGCAAGAACTTATGATATGATGGTTTGGACAACATTTTAGATGTTCAAAATCTGATTGGCCACATACTACTGATATGCAAAAGGTTTAGAAACAGTTTGGTGATATCTGCGAAAAACTAGGTTTGATAACTTGTGTTTTAAGCTACTTTGCCACTTCAGCTCATGCAGTCCATTTTTCCATGGTTATTCAACCATACATCTATAATGTTCTACATCAGAGGTATGTGATGCTGGCTGAGATAGAAGCCCAGGATCAGTTGTATCTGCTTTATGTATCTGCCAATGTCATGAGGGCTGATGATGCCATGTGGTTTGTGTGCATTGTAACCAAGAGCACAAACCAATGAAAGCACAAGTAATAAAAAAAATCCATCCAAAATATGTACATTTAGTTGAGGTTATAAGAAAGTATACTTGGTTCAAGCATTAGGGATTATCTCTTGGAACCTTCTGTACAAAATTTAACATGTTTCCCCCTTGGATCTCATTTCTTTTATTTGACATTTGTTTTCAATGCTTAAAAAAAAGTTAATTTATTTTAATTGTTGCCATATGTATATTATATCCAGCTCTTTTGTTTTTAGGTCACTGTCAACCAGACTTCTTACTTTGTTATGTTGATTTTGTTTCTTGTATTCTCCATCTTTACCAAATGCATTCTTGATTGTATTTTTTTACTGAACCAGTGTAATGCATTTCAGGTGTGACGTTTGTGGTCGGAGTTTTACTCAGAAGTGCACACTGCTAGTTCATATGGACAGACACACCAACAAGAAGGGTCACCTGTGTGATTTGTGCGGCAAGGCCTTTCGACAGAAATGTCAGCTGGATGTTCACGTCAAGCGCCACAACAGACAGGCTTTGTACCCTTGCCACGAGTGCTCAACAAAATGCTATACTAAAGGTGTGTCTGAGCTCAAGTGCAGACTACTTTTAACCTGAAGGCTGATTATTCGAGACTCAGCTTATTTGGATGTAGGACTGTAAATAGTTATCTGGTTCTTACGTACCCAGTCTTTCATTCTTAATTGGCTAATAACATTATTCACCAGGTTTAGCTGTTCATTCCTGTTCTATTCTGATTTCAGCGACTCTTTCAGGATATATAAGCCCTGACACTTGAAGTAAAATTGTCTTGGCCCTTCTTTCCTCCCTTCCTTGACTTACTGTCTTAAGATTTTTCTGTGGGTCATTTTCCCCTCTTCTTGAATGAGTTGACATTGCCAGTGTTACACATAAATATAACACACTTAGTTTTGTCTGCATCTGTTCCTCTTTCTATTTCCCCTATTTTCCTCCCCTTTCTCTGACCTAGGGACAGTTTCCCCTCCATTAAGTTACTGCAGATACTTTGCCTGGGCTTGCTACAATGGCCAGATTGTGTTTGTATTCATAAAGTATATTGTAAGAGCATTTTTCACATTTGGTACTACAAGTGTGTTGTTTTTCTTAACAAAAACAGAAAACTGTTTCAAGAAATAAACACTAACATTTAACAAGCTATGGAGTATACATACCTTTCTGTCTGGTGTATCTGATTTTAAAAAGCGTTTATATGCTTTCCTTAGACTTTGTCTGTCCCCAGCCTATCTTCAAGGTAGCAGGTGGTTTGAAATCATAGTTTTCCTACATAACTTCTGTTAGTTAAAATAGTCCTACTACCAGAAGGCCAGGAGTAGGGCTTTTGCTGTTGTTGTTTAACTAGGTCTGCTGAGCTTCTCACTCTTTAGCAGCCAATACCAATTTGAAGACTCCTTGGTATTATCTACACTGTAGATTTAGGCTTTTCCTGTGGCTTTTCTGCCATTCCGAAACATGTTGAGTTGAAGTCATGAGCTCTCCACATGTAAGCCTACCTTGCCGTGGTTGGAGAGCTTGAGCGCCTCAATGATCCCGGGAGCTATGCCGGCGGGAGTTTTACTCCTGGCAGGGTCACCCAAGCCGGACAGGTCCTGGGTGAGGGGCCAGACTAAATGGGCTGAGGAGTGGGTGGAACCCTATAGGTGTAGATGCAGAACCCACCGGCGAGTGGTACATGCTCTGGTCTGCACCAATCCACCCCCACTTCATGGGTTAAATGCTTTCTTGCCTCATTCTTCACTGTTTGTCGTCTATCACGCCCATGGCGACCGTTGCCTCAATTGGCTGTGTGTGGTGTACCCGGAAACGGGGCCTCCCAGTACTGAGGCAAAGTTAAGTCCCCGATGTCACTTATCGGTGCAGAATTGAGAGAGATGGCTGAGCATCACAATCCCTCCTGTGTTGCAGCATGATGAGAACCCAGCATTGCACACTGAGCTTGGGGGGATCACTTGGGCACCAGACTTAATACTGGCTCTTGACTGGATGGCCGCATGCAGGAGATTTCTACAATGGAGGGTTGGCAGGTGGTGGGTATTGGGAAGTGGCTCTGTGCAGGACGTGAGGATTCCTTGGGAGAGCCCCGAACCAGAGCACAGCATTGTGCAAGCTCTGCATAGTTGGAGAGCCCCCTGGATGACGGGGAATGCACAGTGTGCTACCCCACCTATCCCCAACTGCTAACTTAGAACCAGAAGTGGGGTCCTCTGTATGCGTGCCAGGCCAGGATAAAATGCCTGGGAAAGAGACTGGAGCTCAGAACTCCCTAACTCAAAGTTGCAGGATGGCAGAAAAGCCACGGGAAAGACAGGGCTATTTTGAAGATAACGCAACCATATTTTCACCATACGAGCTCGGACGCCGCCTCGGTAAACAAGGTCCGCGCAGAGCAGTGACACCCCCAGGCTGCTTGCGAATAGTCTACTACTGGGAACATAAACAGATTAGGGATGAGCCCACTCTCCCGTTGAACAGGTGCTAAAGTCGTAGATACTGGGCCAGAAGGCGCACCGGAAACCACAGTATCATGCAACTCGCTTTTTTTTTTTCTATGGAGAGTACACCGTCAAATAAATCTCGTTCTGGTGCTCGCCCTGTGGAGCTCCACCAGGCAGGTGCAGTGCCGGGCTCTGAGCCTCGACAGAGCCCACCCTCAGCTACTGGAGGACCCTCTAGACCGTCTTGTGGAGTCAACAGACGGCGGAGGAGAACTACTGACCAAAACAAAACAGAAAAAGAGAAACCCAGAGTGCCACTTGTCATGATGCACTGGAATGCAGAGGGAGTGAACAGCAAGCAGGCTGGATACAGCAAAAAGACAGAGCTGGAAAACATCTTGTATGAGAAGCAAGTCAGTGTTTGCTGTATCCAAGAGACTCACTTGAAAGCAGATCAAACCTTTAAAATAAGGGGATATCAATGCTTCAGATCCGACAGACAAGATAGACGAAAAGGAGGAGTACTTACTCTTGTAAGGAATAACATTCCTGCACACGAAAGGAAAACCTTCATGGATGGAGCAGAATATCAGCTGCTGCAGATAAAGGTAGACAAGATGGAAATAGAACTCCTGAACTATTACTGTCCGAACAACAAACCCCTGAGTCTCAGCTCTATACAGGTACCAGCCACCAACTTTATAGCAGTTGGAGACTTTAATAGCCACTCCCAGAGCTGGGGCTATAACCATCTGGATCACAGAGGTGAAGAGGTTGAAACTTGGCAAGATGATCACTCCCTAATCCTAGTCAATAATGCCACAGATACTCCTACCTTCTACTCCAGAGGATGGCACACAACCTCAACACCAGATCTTGCCTTCTCCACACCAGATATAGCTGGATCTATTAGTAGAGAAGTAGGAGACCAACTAGGGGGAAGCGACCATCGCCCAATCTTTCTTACTGTCCAGAGTGCAACTCTCAGTACAGGCCCAGCCATTACAAGATGGAACTACAAAAAAGCCAACTGGGGTTTATTCAGGCATCAGGTGAACACGCTGCTGTCTACCCTCAAGGTACAGAACAGAGACATTAATGAAGTGGTAAAAGACTTCAACAGATGCATACTACAAGCTGCAAAAGAAACCATTCCCAAAGGATGCCGGCGTAACTACATACCATACTGGTCCAGCACACTCCAAGAACGTCAGGAAGCTATGGACAAGGCTAGAAAGGACGCAGAGTCTCAGCCTTCACTTGAAACTCACAACAAATGGAAAAAGGCTGTAGCAGAGTTTCAGAGAACAAAGCTAGAAGAAAAGCGGAAAAGCTGGAGAACTAAAACGGCATCGCTGAACCTTGAGAAAGACGGCAGGAAACTTTGGAGATTAGTCAAGTCTCTAAATGAAGAGCATTCCTCACCAAGGCAGACTATCACATTGGATGAAGGTGGCAAACTTTTCAGAGGAAAACAAGCTGCAGACTTGTTTGCTAGAAGATACAGTTCAGAAAGCAACTTACCCATTAACATAGACCATCAGAGAGAGATAAGAAAAGAAATACTGGCAACCATGGGACAGACAGATACTCCTGCCCCAATGAGGGAACCCATCACACTAGGAGAACTACAGAAGGCTATTTCCAAGCTTAAGTTTCAAAAGTCACCCGGCCCAGACAAAATCAGCAACGAAATGCTAGTAAATCTGAGCTCAGCAGCAAAGACAAAACTGCTTGAGATATTCAACCACAGCTGGTTGAAAGGAACGGTACCCCAAGTATGGAGAGAAGCCATCACAATACCCATACTAAAGAAAGGGAAATGTAAGACCGAGGCTGCAAGTTACCGGCCAATCAGTCTCACAAGCTGTGTTGGGAAGACTATGGAGCGAATAGTCAACCACAGATTGAAATGGTATTTAGAGTCTGAGCAGATCCTGGTGCCGGAACAAGCTGGATTTAGAGAATGCTACAGTATAGAAGACCAAGTTACTTACTTGTCTCAAGCAATAGAAGATGCCTTCCAGGAGAAGAAAAAGGTCCTAACGATCTGGGTCGACTTCAAGCAGGCCTTTGACAAGGTGTGGAAAGATGGCCTCATTGCAAAACTTAGGAGAAGTGGAATCCAAGGCAACATGATGAAATGGATCCAGTCATACTTGCATAACAGGAGAACTAGAGTCACTCTTGACGGTCTGCAGAGCAGAAAAGTGTTGCTCCATCAGGGGGTACCTCAAGGAGGAGTAATTTCCCCAACACTCTTCCTTGTTTACATCAATGACCTGGTGAAAGATCTCCCTGCAGGAGTTAAAGCTGCCTTATATGCAGATGACCTAGTACTCTGGTGCGCTGATGAAAATGTCACCACAGCAAATTATAGAATGCAGCGGGCAGCAGACATGCTAGTGTCATGGGCAGAGAAATGGCTTATCACAATAAACACAGACAAAACCTCCACAACACTGTTCTCCCTCGCCCCCAAGGACAAATCAGCTAACATACACCTAGGGACAACCGTGATCAAGGAAGAAAGCTACCCCACCTATCTTGGGGTGACATTTGACCAAAGGCTTACATGGAATAAGCATATTGAAAATGCAGAAGGAAAGGCCCGAAGACGACTAGGCATACTCAGAAAATTAGCAGGTACCAACTGGGGAGCAAATGAACGAAATCTAAAGAAGATTTATAATGGAGTAATAAGACCACACTTAGAGTTTAGCTCAGCAGCATGGTCATCAGCTGCTAACTCACATCTGCAGTCTTTGGACAAGGTGCAAAATCAAGCTCTCAGGCTCATTACAGGAGCCATGAAAACTACACCAATAACAGAGATGCAGAAGGTTGCTGGATTACAGACATTGTCCCATAGAAGAGACACAAAAACCATGATCCAGATGGAAAAGTACAACAGTATGCCAATGCACCCAATGAAGGCAAGACTAGATGATCTGGCATTGGGACGTCTAAAGCGTAGCAGCTTTGTGCATCGGGGGAAAAGACTTATAAGACAGCATCAAGAAGACCTATCCATGAAGACAACACCACTGAAGCCCACCCTATACCCTGTACCATGGGAGCAGGCCAGCAGTGCCCTCCAAATTAATACAACAGTCAGTGGTCTCACAAGTGGATGTGAGTATAATGATCTGCAAAAACGAACTGCTACATTGAGTATGATCCAAGAAAGCTATCCCGATCAATCATGGATACATGCCTATACAGATGGATCAGCAACTAATGCTGTTAGGAATGGAGGTGCCGGTATCTTTATCTCATATCCTGACAACCACTATGAGACTAGGCACATTCCCACTGGTAAATTCTGTTCCAACTATACAGCTGAGGTTCAAGCTCTAGAGCAAGCTGCAAATATGATTTATAACACCAACTCTGACTGCCACCAGGTAGTCATCCTCACAGATGCACTGTCTGTCCTGCAAGCTCTCAAGGGTGGTAAACTCCCGCATCTGAGAAATGAACTAAACAAGGTAGCTGCCAAAAAGAGAAACCATACTTCAGTGGGTACCATCTCATTGTGGTGTACCCGGAAATGAAAAGGCAGATAAACTTGCAAAAAAGGGAGGAGAATGTGAACAAGAAGATAATGAAGTCACATACTTTGAGAAAAAGAGAGCTATCCAGACTATCAGAAGAGAACAGAACCAACCCAAAGACGACTATCACACTCTCGACCGGCAGGGACAGACAACTATTTTTCGACTCAGGACAGGGCATAACAAACTGAATAAACACATGCACAAGCTACGATTGTCTGCTTCACCACTGTGCACATGTGGATTAAACGAACAAACTGCTGAGCATGTTCTACAGGACTGTCCTCTGTATGACCAGTTAAGAAAGATATACTGGCCCAATGACTCAACACTAAACTCAAAGCTATATGGAGTTAAAGAGGAACTTCAAACAACAGTCGAATTCATCATGAGAACTCGTCTGACGGTGTAATCATCAAAGATGCGATCGCAAGAAGAAGAAGAAGAAGAAGTCATGAGCTCCAGTTTCTCCAGCTTGGCTTGCATTTAAGTGATCATCACATTTGGTCCCAAGCTAGGAGTAAGAAATGTGTAGCATACTATGCATTCCCACCCACCTAAGGGGGCTCACCAACTATGCAGAGCTAAAATACTGTACTCTGGTTCTGGGCTCTCCCAAGGAATTGTCACGTCCTGCACAGAGCCACTTATCAGCTTCCATATGGTCCACAGTGAGATCCTTCTGCATGCAGTCAACTAAATCAAAGCCAAAGAATTACGCCTGGGGCTCAAGTGACTTCTCCAAGCTTAGTGTGCAATGCTGGGTTCTCAACAAGTTTCACCACAGGGGGAATCTCTGGGAGTGTGTGGATGATTTCAAGAGTCAATGAGGGTGTAATTAGCCTCACAGACATAGGTTCACTTCCACGTACACATATTGTAGCATTGTGCATAGCTGGTGGTCATATAAGGATGACTTCAGATATGCCTCCATGCATGGCTTTTGCTGTCAGGGGTTATACGTTGTACTTGCCTTTGTAGCATTTAAATGGATATGAGAACTCGTCGTTAACTCCACTACCGGCTTTGACAACATTTAGGACCAATTAATTTTCTGTGTGGGTATTATATAATGCTAGTGGGCAGAATCAGACAGGTATGCTGCTTGTGAGCAGAATCAGTATATAATGCTAACAGACACAAAATCTTTTATGTTATAATATAGTTTATGGTACTACTTGACAGATATGGTACTGATTGAATGAATCAGGAAGCATATGATACTACTGGGCAGAATCAACCAGGTATGCTGCTTGGTAGCAGAATCAGTATATAATGCTAACAGATACAATCATGCTGTATGCTACTTGTGAGCAGAATCAGTATATAATGCTAACAGGCAGAATCAGGCTGTTTATGGTACTGGTGGACAGAATCTGGCAGCATGTGACACTACAGGTCCGTAAGCGCTTATCCGAAATGCTTAGGGAATTGTATATTTCGGAAACCGGGATTTTTCTATTTTCAGATATCGGCCAAACCACTATTTAAAAAATTGCCCAAATTGCAGTAGACAAGTAGACCAATTTGCTATAGAAAAGTAGCATTGAGAAACATTCGATTTTCAGAATATTTTGATGTTTGGGTGTTCAAAAAAGAGGTTAAGGACCTGTAAAGTAGGCAGGATCAGGTAGGTATGCTCCTTGTTGGCAGAATCAGTATATAATGCCAGCAGACACAGTCAGGCTCTGTATGATACTAATTGACACAGTCGCGCAGCATATAATACTAGTAGACAGATTTACATACTGATTTAATAATACTACTGTATATTTCCTTATTGCAGGCGACCTAGTGAGACACATGATAAAACACACAGGCGAAAGACCATATGGATGTAAGTTGTGTCCCCGGGCCTTCACTCGAAAGCAATACCTCATGGACCATGAGAACCAGCATTACGGACGCAAACCATATCGCTGCAGCGTCTGCTCTGCCACCTTTCATGATATGGGCTCTTGCCACAGACATTTAAAGAAACATAGGGTACCCATCATTTTCATTCTTAGTTGCATTTCTTTTTTCCTCTGTAATATATTACGTGTGTGCAAATATGGTAGTGCCTTCCTGCTTCAGAATTTCCAGGAGTCACATATTGTGAGGCTTTATCACAAGTGACAAAATAGTTCCATTGCTTTCTGTGTGTGCAGTAATTTATGTAAACTTGGTACATTCCTATAGCATAAAGTTAACATTAATTTTTTTGCCATAGTGAGTGCCCCAAGATTACATATACAGTCATGTGCCGCATAACGTCCGTTCAGACGACGTCCGACCGCATATACGTCCGTGGTCCCATAAGGTTATAATAGAGTTCAGAAATCCCGATCGGAGAACAGGACGAAGCGGACATAACCGGGAAGCAACAGCTTCCCACAAGCAACACATGTATCTCATGTCTCTTATATACAGTACAAAGCGATTGCGATGCCAGGCGTATAATGGCACAGTACATATGTCTTGATAGTCATAATAAACGCCTATGTTACTGGCCTATGTATGTACTGTACTGTACTCACTATCGTTATTTAAATGTGAACTTTTGAAAATACATTACCGTGAAGTGCATCATGGCTCCCAAACGCAGCAACACCAGTTCTAGTGAAAGCAGCAGCAAGAGACAAAGGAAAAGTATCGATTTGGAAGTGAAACAAAAGGTAATTAAACATCACGAAAGTGGAAAACCAGTGAATGCTATAGCTCATGATTTGGGCATGTGTTATGATTAAAATTCATAACGATTGTGTTGGTATAATAGGTACCGACAGGGCTCCTTGTTTGTTTATTTTATACGGAGTCACTTATTAATACAGGAAGTGACGTCATGCCGGTATGGTTATTTGGCAGACGTGAAACTAAAAATGCAAAAGTGAGGAGATTGTCGGCTAAATCTTCTACCATTGTGTGTCATGGCGAGTGGACGCATGTGTTTGAGCTCTTAAATTGAAGTGTCTATCATGGAGTTATTTCATCACTAATACATCAAGACCTTCTGTGAGGTGTATCTACAGTTATCTGCATTTACAAGGAGATAGCTTCTCAGTGTCGAGTGTGAGTATATATTTAAAATGTTGAGAATGAAAAGGACAGTGTTCCAGACATCGACGACTGCATATAATATGCCATTTGTATATTGGCCTGAACTGTATTGAATTTGGAGCAGTGTCAGAATCTTAATAAAAATGTCTACCGTCCACTTCGTCCATTGTGGCTCAAATAATTCTGAGTGATGTTGGCTTGTTTCGGTGTCTGATACGTTTACTACCCTAGAAGTGAATTTGGCCACAGGAACCATCCTGTCACTATATATTAACATTTACATATAAAAGACACGTAACAGCATGTCACACTCGACAGTCACAACGATCCTTAAGAACGAAGAACAAATATCTCCAAGCTGTTAAAGGATCGGCTCCACTGAAAGCTACAAAGCTTACGAAAATGCAAGAGGGACCTATATCATATATGGAAGAATTACTAATGACCTGGATTGAGGACCAAACACAAAAGTGAATCGTGAATCCTCGGCACGTTGACGACCACTGCTAAGGCACGAAGCTTGTTCGAAATGCTTAAAGAAAAAGCAGGACCAGACTACAATATCGAGTTTAGTGCTAGTTCAAGGTGGTTCAAGCGCTTCAAACAACGTTTTTCGCTGCATAATGTGAAAGTGAGTGGTGAGTCTGCGAGTGCTGATGCTAAGGCAGCAGAAGATTTTGTCGAAACCCTAGATAAACTGGGAGCCGCGGTAGCATAGTGGTTAGTGCACTGGCTTCCTAGCGCAGTGGTCTATGGTTCGATCCCTAGATGAGGCGGGAATTTTTTAGGCCACAAATGGCTCCTGGGTCGACCCAGCCCCAAATGGGTACCAGAGCAACTCTGGGAAGGTTAAGGCGGCCGGCGTGATGCCGACCACATCACCCCTTGTGTGCCGACGGTCAAGATAATATGGGCCTAACACCATATTCCCAATATGCCTCAATGGGCGTGTAACGGGTTCCTTTAACTTTTACCTAGATAAACTAATTGTAGAGGGAGGTTATTTGCCCCAGCAAATTTTTAATATGGACGAAACCTCCTTATTCTGGAAACGAATGCCTAAAAGGACCTTCATCCATAAGGAGGCCAAGTCAATGCAAGGCTTTAAGGATTTAAACACTAGCTGAAATACAGTACTGTATGTGTACAGTATCTTGGCTATTTAGTCAATACAAGTACACTACAGTATCCCATATAACTTAGCTAAGTATAAAGTATGGTGTCAGCTTATTGTTAACAGAAATCAGCACCAGTTGTTTGATAAATTAAGTATTTAAAACATTTAGTCAGAGCAAAAGTAAATAAATTATGGAACTACATCGGAAGAAAAAAAAATTAGTATCAGCTAAAGTTCCAAGTTAGTTAACTAGAAATCTTAAGCTTCTCAGTGCACAGTTTGGAATAAATGACAGTGGAAGACATTTCAAGGGCAGAAAATGTACCATTATCTTCAAAATTGTGTTATTATATTCTTTCCAAGAAGTTACAGACTTCCATAAATGGGTGCTTATGTAGAATAGAAGAGTTGAAATGGTATGGCATTTGGAGATGAGATGTTGCTGGCAGTGGATAGAACACACATAGAGGAAACCTGTTGATAGGCAGCCCTTGTTCTGGAATCTCCAGGATAAGAGAGATTGAAGACTGAAGAACACATGGGGAAGAAAACTGGAGACAAAAATAAAAGAGATGAGGAAGATTTAGAAAGGCATGGAGCAGGTGGCATGGGACACGAGGACTTGGCATCAATGCTCCCTCTAAGCTGTGTGCGTGTGTGCACGCGGTACTAACCAGTGCACAAGTGAAATTTAGCCGCGCACACAAACATTCGCTTTAAGAGCAACTTTTGGGAGGGGGGTGGATATATCCATAAATTGCAGCCACCTTATCTACATGACTGTAAGCGTCGCTCGCACCTTGGTCTTTTCTGAAATGCGCTCATTCCACTTAAGTTGTGACTTTGCAACGTGCGTTTTGTTGTAATTGATCAATTATAAAAACGGTCTTGAGTGACACTCTTCAGATTTTAAATGTTCTTTTCTGGGACACGATTACTTCTTTTTTTAAGTGCTTACTGTACTTGCCGGTTGTACAACGTGCAACACCAAAGTTTGGCATGGTCATTTTCAGTTATTATTTATTATTGATTCTTTTATTATTTTAAACTGACTTTACAATGTCTGAAAATCTGAAGCGTAAAAGAACTGCAAGCTCATTTAAACTTGAATGGTTGAACGAAGTTGTAGAATTCGCTACGCCAAAAAATTTATCATAATATTTGCATTCAGCTTCAAGAAATCTCCATGAATGGAGTAGTATTGTTTACTGTAAGGATGCAAAAGCTTCAAATGAACTTGCCACGTGGAAATTGTGTGAAGGTGTGTGGAAGCTCGACTTTTTGAAACACCACCTGACGTGCAAGTCTCACATTGATGCTGTTCAAAAACTAAGAAGCAAAGATGCATCATTGCCGCCCACTGGGCTCCTTCGTACGTTGGCTAAATACCTTGTTACACCAGAGAGTTGGAGAAGTAAGAACTATGCATTTGAATTTTTATAAGGCTGATACGGGACATTGAAACTTTGATTTGAACAATTTACACAATGTTCTCTCACTCTACAACAAAACGGTGCTAATTTGAAGACACTGCTAATGCACTATAGAAGGAATGTGTTGCATTCAGACTTCTGAATGAAGTTCGATGGCTTTCTAGACATTTTGCATTGTAGGCAATAATTACAAATTATTAAGCACGTATTTAATATTTCAATGAAGACAAATCAAATGATCCCATTGCCAAATATTGCCACAAAAGTCTGACAAACATTGAGTATCAAGTAGCACTAGAGGCTTTAAATGATGACCGTATCCAAAAACTTACAAAAGAATTTTTGACACCAGTTGATGCACTGCATTTTTAGCTAGGGGCAAAATCAATAAGATAAGACAGTAATATTTGAGGGACAGCGTTTGCTGGAGTGACAAAGTTTCGACCCTGATTAGTGAAAGCCAGGAAAAAAACAATGAAGATAATACACAGTCTATATGAACTTTTATAAAGCTTATTTTCCAGCACTTAGAGGGAAGGTTTCCTGAAGGTAAAGTTGAGGAATGCATAACATTTGACTGTGGAAAACTTGCTGAATGTGACTTCAGTTTTGGTTGTGAAAAAGTGAAAGCATTGTGTTCAAAGTACTCTGATCTTCTAGGTAATAGGCCAACTGACAGTGCTGCTGTTAACTAATATAATGACTTTAAATTTCTTGTTCAAGCTAAAATTAATGGCAAACTTATAACAAATTCTGCTGATCTTGTTAAGTTTGCCCTTCAGAATGAGCAGTTTGGTGATCTTGCCAAGCTAGTGGATATAGGAGCCACATTCTTGGCATCTTTTGCAGACTGTGGAAGAGGATTTAGCTTGATGAACTCTCTGAAAACTAAATTGAGAAACAGGCTTGAGCAATTTAATTTGGATGTGTTAATGAGAGTCAAAAGCTATCAGCTAGATGGAGGAAAGGTCAATCTTGATAAAGTATACTCATAGTGGGGAAAAAGCTAAATACAGGAGAGAAAACAAATTTATAGCTTGTTAGTTAAATTAGCTGTATGATTTTATGTCATGTTTAGTTAGACTATTATGTGGTAATTATTCCAAGAAAAAAACAGATAGACTGAATAAGTATAACCAGCAGGTGGGTCTGAACATCAGTCTAAAGAAGACAAGGGGCCATGACACTCAATGTGGGCAGTCTTGAGCCCATAATAATAAGGAACCAGAAGTTGGAACAGACGAACACATTTACATACCTAGGATGCATAGTAACACCAGATGGTGAAGCAAGCAAAGACATCAAGAACAGAATGAATAAAGCGAGAACAGCCTTTGCTTGTCTCAACAACATCTGGAAGTCTTCCCAGTACAGCACAAACACCAAATTAAGATTATATGAGAGCTGTGTACTTTCTGTGTTTCTCTATGGTGCAGAGTGCTGGAGAGTAACAGAGAAGGAAATGTCAAAACTGTCCTCCTTCCAAGGAAAATTCTCGAATCTTCGGCCACTGTCTTGGGAAAATAGGAACGGCCAGAGTCCAACTACAAGGACAGACCAGTAGGAAGATGGTATTGGAGCAGGGTGTTTATCCACAGGGGGGTGTCCTGTCACCCTCCACATTGGCCGAACACTGTCACTACCAAGAACTACTTACTCGGAGTAACCAAGAGGACATGCACAACATCATAGCTGGCAGACGTTGGAGTTGGGTTTAGAAATATTTTCTTCATGCCAAAAATTGTTTCTTATTATAATTTTTATTTCTGTATGTAATTAATATTATTGGTCATGATTTCCAGCTGGAGAATGAAGGAGATAACAGCAAGAGTCCTACACACTCGGCTTTGCTTAGTAGTAGTGATTTCCACAGAATACTTGAGGGCACACAGATTGGGCAGGTAAGGCAACCAAATGATATAATGGTAGATTGCATATTTAAGAACTACTTGCTTTGGGCAGTTCAAACTTGGTTCTCTACTTTAGTCAGCTTATGCTTGGTTTTCAATATATTTCTATAAGATTACTGTGAGATACTGTAATACTCTGTTTAGTGCTGCTTCACTATTGGGTTTTTTATTTTTTAAGGCCTTTTTGTTATTTTAAAAACCAAAAAGTTAGAAAATTCGTAAACGTTGGCAACAACTTCCTCAGCTGGACACGGATATAACCTATGAGGAGTCCAGGAGTTTCGTCAAGCGCAGGTACAGGCACAAGTGGGAAGAAGAGCATCCAGGCCACACAAAAAATGATCCGTATTGCCAGCTCAGCAGAGGTGAACAGGTGGTAATCTTCAGACTTCGCACTGGTCATAACAGATTGAGATACCATCTGTTCAACGGGTTAAAGATAGGAACTACGGATGAGTGTGACTGTGGCACTGGTAAAATGACTGCCGAACACCTGCTTCAGAGGTGCCCGGCATGTGAGGAGCGGAGGGGACGCATATGGCCATCACCAGTGCCATTCCTGGAGGGGATCTACGGAGATGTCGGCGGCCTCAGGCTGACCACCGCTTTCTTTGAACTTATTCAAGTTGACATCTGAGGGTGAACGAAGAAGAAGAAGAAGACAGTAATATTTGAGGGACAGCGTTTGCTGGAGTGACAAAGTTTCGACCCTGATTAGTGAAAGCCAGGAAAAAAACAATG
The DNA here is from genome assembly GCA_024509875.1 of Oreohelix idahoensis. NCBI lineage: Eukaryota > Metazoa > Mollusca > Gastropoda > Stylommatophora > Oreohelicidae > Oreohelix > Oreohelix idahoensis. The sequence goes on along the minus strand of JAMPIV010000278.1, from coordinate 46,423 downwards.
AAGATAATACACAGTCTATATGAACTTTTATAAAGCTTATTTTCCAGCACTTAGAGGGAAGGTTTCCTGAAGGTAAAGTTGAGGAATGCATAACATTTGACTGTGGAAAACTTGCTGAATGTGACTTCAGTTTTGGTTGTGAAGAAGTGAAAGCATTGTGTTCAAAGTACTCTGATCTTCTAGGTAATAGGCCAACTGACAGTGCTGCTGTTAACTAATATAATGACTTTAAATTTCTTGTTCAAGCTAAAATTAATGGCAAACTTATAACAAATTCTGCTGATCTAGTTAAGTTTTTGCCCTTCAGAATGAGCAGTTTGGTGATCTTGCAAGCTAGTGGATATAGGAGGCCACATTCTTGGCATCTTTTGCAGAGACTGTGGAAGAGGATTTAGCTTGATGGAACTCTCTGAAAACTAAATTGAGAAACAGGCTTGAGCAATTTAATTTGGATGTGTTAATGAGAGTCAAAAGCTATCAGCTAGATGGAAAGGAAAGGTCAATCTTGATTAAAAGTATACTCATAGTGGGGGAGAAAAAGCTAAATACAGGAGAGAAAAACAAATTTATAGCTTGTTAGTTAAATTAGCTGTATGATTTTATGTCATGTTTAGTTAGACTATTATGTGGTAATTATTCCAAGAAAAAAACAGATAGACTGAATAAGTATAACCAGCAGGTGGGTCTGAACATCAGTCTAAAGAAGACAAGGGGCCATGACACTCAATGTGGGCAGTCTTGAGCCCATAATAATAAGGAACCCAGAAGTTGGAACAGACGAACACATTTTCACATACCTAGGATGCATAGTAACACCAGATGGTGAAGCAAGCAAAAGACATCAAGAACAGAATGAATAAAGCGAGAACAGCCTTTGCTTGTCTCAACAACATCTGGAAGTCTTCCCAGTACAGCAACAAAACACCAAAATTAAGATTATATGAGAAGCTGTGTACTTTCTGTGTTTCTCTATGGTGTTGAAACCCTCAAAGAGCGGCAGTCAAAATTTTCATATATACACAGTCAATTGGAGTACATCACACATTTTATAGCATCCAGTCAACAATCTCCTCTGTTAATTAGGATCTTACATTCTCCTCTCTCTCTCCTCCCCCCAACTTTGTTCTGCATCTTCATTGCATGTTTATAATTTTTTTATCATAATTTGGGTAATGGATTAATGGATTGGCTGGAGCAGAGCTGTGCCATACAAATTACGCAGCCACAGTCTCCTCACCCACCTACCTCATGCCGACAGCTAAGGCTACCTCTCATTTTGTTACACTTATCAGCTTGACATTTCGTTTATCTATTATACTGTTCAGTGTTCTTTCAACATTGTACATTAAATTATTAGTGATACATTACTACATTAGACTGTTTATTATTGCCCACATTCTTCATATAGCATATATGTTTTGCTGTATTTATCTCGGGTTCAAAATAACCTATCAGGATCACATCTCTTTTTATGCTTTTTTATAATGACCTCTTAGAGCACTTTCATTTAGCGGTGCATTTTCCAGAAATGAATTTTGAGCACTAAGTGTGGTATTGCTGTATATCATTGGCAATAAGACAAAAATAATATAAAATATGTTCAGTTTAGCCTTCTGTAGTTGCTGAGACATTTAGAAGAGAAGGTAGCCGGCGTAGCTGACAGAATAATAACTATTTGAATATCGGGTGCTGTATACAAATGCCCCAGACGTCATGGCCAGAAAAAGTGATGAATGAAATGATCTTTGAAATAAAGTTTAAAATGGATCATCTAGTAACAACTATGGCTGTAAAAAAAGACCCAGTATTGTGTAAATATGACAGGGCAGGCATAGACATTTGAAGTGCTTTCAAAAGACATTGAAAGAGGTAGTTTCTCAGGAGAGAAATGTTGAAAGTTACAGAGATTTCTAAAGGTGCATCAAAGATGTTTGAATTGGTGCCAGTGTATGTGTGAGGCACCTTCATTAGACATGTTTTGTGAAGAGGAAAATTTGAACACATTCCATAAATGCAACATCTGCTGCCAGTCCTATTTACTCTACCAGCAAACTTCCAGTGTGAAGAAAACTGTTTCCCTGAGGTGCAAGAGAACATTACTAGAACATGAGAAAGAAACACCTGACTGAAACACAAGTAGAGTCTTAACCATAAAACACACAGAATAACACTGCCAGAATGGGTGCTGGACCAATGCTTACACAGATGGAGTAGCAACTAGTGCTCCACAAATAGAGATGGAGGAATCTTGTCAGTATAAGGAAACTTAACTTCAGAACAGACGCATATGCCTTGACAACTGCAGCAGAAGTCTAGTGGCAGAAGAGAACATTGAGAAATAAGTATGGCTTTTCACAGATGCATTATCAGTAGTAACAGCACCCTGGAGTATTTAAAAAAATAGATCTAAATTCCCCAAGACATACACTTTGCTAGCAGTTTAAAAAGGATCCCGTTACACGCCCATTGAGGCATATTGGGAATATGGTGTTAGGCCCATATTTTCTTGACCATCGGCACACTAGGGGTGACGTGGTCAACATCACGCCGGCCGCCTTAACCTTCCCAGAGTTGCTCTGGTACCCAGTTGGGGCTGGGTCGACCCAGGAACCGTTTGCGGACTAAAAAAATCCCACCTCATCTGGGGATCGAACCATAGACCACTGAGCTAGGAAGCCAGTGCACTAACCACTATGCTACCGCAGCAGTTTAAAAGAGATTTAATACAGTGGAATCTGTCCTGCAATATTTCTGGCAAGAAGTGGCTGACAGACTGTATAAGAGCCTGAGACCAGTACAAGTGTAGCACATGAAGAGACCAAGAGATTTATTGAGTGCTAGTACAGCAGTAAGCGGGAGACACGTGTGCAACCAGAAAACCAATGTTTATTATCAGCTCAACAGAAGAGAATGAGTAACAATCTTCAAATTCTGCACAGACCATAATAGATTGTTATACCATTCAGGCAGTAAGCTAGAGCCAGGAGCTTCCAATGAGTGTAACTGTGACACTGTTAAAGGAAGTACTCAGCACTGGCTACAGGAAAGCTCAACATGTGAGGAGTACTGAAAGTGCATATGGCCATCACTAGTAGTAGTCCAAGACAACACGTTAATGACCTAGTGCTGAATACTGCCTTCTTCATACATATTCAAGCTGATAGTTCACAGAAGAACACATAGTGACAATAGGCAAAATTGACAAAGAGATGGAGGGCAAAAGAAGATATTGAACAGTTTAACAACATGGCACATATCTGAGAACTCCTGGATGGTGAAGCATCAGAAATGATAACCACTAGCACAGAAGAGAAAACCAATGATGGTGAAGATGACATAAAGATGGAAGAACTGGAGAAAATCAAGATGGGCAAAGCAGCAGGGCATGATGGTATAACACCAGAAATGGTTAAGTACATGGGAGCATCAGGTGACCTATTACTCTTAAGGGTCGTACAGGCAGCGTGGGGCAACAAGACCATACCAAAGGATTGGGAGATTGCCATCATAACACCAATTTTCAAAAAGGGTGACAATCGACAATGTGGAAACCATAGAGGCATATCCCTTCTCAGTGTCCCTGGTAAAATCTACTCTAGAATCCTAGAGCAGAGACTTCGACGCCTAGCTGAGCCACAATTGGATGAGGTCCCGTGCGGATTCCGACCAAACCGAAGTACTCAAGACCTAATCTTCACACTCAGACAGCTGAGTGAAAAGGCCCTTGAGTATAAGAGTGAGATCCATCTTTGTTTCATAGATCTGGAAAAGGTGTGTGACAGGGTCCCCTGGAGCAAACTTTGGGACTGTTTGTCAAGGAAGAACATTCCAGCACCTCTGATTCATGCTATACAGAGCTTCTACAAGTCTTGCAGAAATTATGTGAGTTCAGCAAACCATAAGTCAGAAGAGTTCAGGACCACCACTGGTGTAAGACAAGGTGATATCCTGTCACCTTATCTTTTCATACTCCTCATGGACGATGTCATCAAGGCATGTAAGGAGAGAACAAGAAAGTATTCAGTGGGGTACTGGAAGATGAGACAGGTCTGTATTTCAGAGCTGGCATTTGCTGATGATGTTGCCCTGATTGCTAAATCAGAGGCACATCTCCAATCCAACCTGCAAGTCTGGAAGGAAGAGCCGGAGAAGAGAGGGATGGTCATAAGCAGCTCTAAAACAAAATCCATGGTGATATCACGAGAAGAAAGAAGACATCAGATTAAGCTGGGAGAACAGGTCCTGGAGCAGGTCAACCACTTTAAATACCTCAGAGCTATTATAGACCGAAAGGGAGGCATCAAAGAAGAGTTGGCCACTCGAAAAGCAGCAGCTGGGAGACTTTTTCAGGCCATAAATCGAGGATTCCTCAGCAAGAGAGAGGTTAAGAAAACGAAGATGGCTGTATACCGCTCCACCTATGTCCCAGTCTTGACATATGGATGTGAGTCATGGGCAATGACTACAACCCACAAAACCCAGATCCAAACCTCAGAAATGAGGTATCTGAGGAAGGTGGTTGAAGTAACAAGAAGAGACATGGTACGCAACCAGATGATACGTCAAGGCCTAAAATCCCACCCCCTGCTGACCCAAGTAGAACAGTCCCAACTAAGATGGTTTGGCCATGTCTGCAGAATGGGAGAAGATCGGCTACCACGACAAGCATGGGAAACAAAGAGCCAGGGATCCAGACCCCCAGGACGACCCAGAGTCCGCTGGGAGGACAACATTAGACAATCTTTGAAGGACCGAGGACTAGAATGGAACCAGGCCAGGAGGAAGACAGCTGATAGGATAGTCTGGCGCTTTCTCTTCCAAACCTCTACACCTCACGGTAGAAGGGGAACGACTAAGTAAGTAAGGCACATGGGAACTTCAGCAGCAAAACTGATAAAAGAACATTAGAGACTGAAGTTGTGAAGTGGCACGTTCACATGTGCTAGTTGATGATATTAGATAAAACCATACAATTTTAAGGGCGCTAAATTTAAAAAAAATTTCTTACCCCAAAGATTCAATAAGTAGTACATAAAATCAGTAATATCTCTGCAGTTGAAAACTACTAGTATGCCTCATGTTCCATGGGAAATGAAAAGGATGAATTATTATGTGATAGTTTATATGATTGTCATTTAATTACCTTAAGGATCATACAGTTATTATTAGCAAAGAGCAAGATGGTTTAGCTGTGTAGAAAGAATGCAAGGGGATGAGGAAATATTGATAACAAAAAGTGTATCCAGAACGGATGGAGGGTACTAGACCAAGAGGATCTGAACACAAAGATATGGACAGGGTGTATTTGTAACAGAGAGAACTGAAAAATTGTTGTAGCTGAAGGTGTTAATGATTTAGAGAGCGAAAGTGGCATGCAGTTGAATTTATGTTGTAGCTAAAATATGACTGGAGGCATCCTTTTATCTGTTACCATGAAAATGTGTACTAAAGATGTAATAATTTCCATTCTATTCAAGATTCTCAAATTAGATGATGGGTCTGATGCCTTGGTAAAAGCGGTGGTCTCTGAGGCAGATGGCAGCACAGTCTATCACATTACCTGTCTGGGTAAATCGGATGAAAAGGGAAGCAAATTGTCAGATGTGCCAGTCGAACAAATCGTTTCTTCAGCTGTGTTAGATGCATTGAGCATAAAAGCAGAGACCAGCGAGAAATGATTCATCCTCCTTCCACTCCCTTCTTGTTCTCTTCAATCCTTTTATTTCTACGTTTGGGGGTACAGTTGATGATGGGAAGGTGCTGAGACAAGAGAAATAAACTTTTTTGACTGTTGTGAAAACAAGAGGGTGCAGTTATTGTCATGCAATAGAGCACATCTTGGCTAAGATATTATCACAGCTTTCATTCAGAACTGACTATGCCGTTTCTAGCACAGTTTTTTTTTTTTTTTTTAAATGAGAACCTTGTCAAGTATTACCAATCTAGTAAACTGTCATGAATGTGGAAATTTTACCATCATGATGTCATGTTGGAAAATGTCGCCTTCTTTTTTTCTTGAAAAGTGTCAGTGCCTTTGAAGTGTTACATATAAAATGTCATATTATGTCACTCACTATCTTGGAGTGCAGGTCCATTTCGGACTGTGGTGCATTTAGTTGGACCTACAAGTGATAGTGTCAGCAGGGCGTGTAGCAAATTTCTGCAAACATTTTTAAGGATTTTCAAGGTCCAAGCATAAGATTTTCAAGGATATGAGAAATATACTTTATACCTGATGTACGGCACACTATAACAAAAAAAGAAAAGAGCTGTTACGCTAAGCATTTAATAACACAGCACAGTTATATTGAAACTAAATAAATTAACAAAATACTGCACTAAACTGGATTCAATAAAAAAGTTTTTTGATAGAAAGAGGCAAAATCAGAGGTATTACATTTTCTCCATGTCTTACTCTCTCAGCCTCTTCCTTATTCATTCTTCTCTGTGTTCTCTTTGGTTTCGCCATTTTTCTTTTTCCCATCAGCAGCTGTAAACTGAGACATTTTAAAATACAATTCCGGATGTGGCCATGTTTTAAAGCAAAATTACATACAATATCCTGAATTACAGCAGGGCTTATGTATAAATTGAATAACTCCTGGATCTTTATATAATGTGTTTTAAAAAATGAGATAAATGTATAAGGAGAGCACCTTGCATCAACAAGCTGGAAATATAATCACTGATATTAGAAATAACTATTCACTTAAACTGAGTTAGGCATCAGGAGAACATAATTGTTGTATAGTAACGAGCACAGTCATTTAAACTTACACGTAAACTGGGGAGGTAAGAAGATTCAATTTATTACACACCTCGATTGAATTGAATGATTTAATGCTTCTCAAATTGATTTTTTTTATTTCAAACATTTAAATTTTATGTGATGTTCACTTTTTGCAGGAGATATCCAATTTTTATAACTTGGCATTTCTAACCATCTCTATCTGTCTTGACACCGACAACCAGGTATGATTTCCAGGCTCAAATCTTTTTTTTCTTTTGTGTACTAAGCTTTTGAGAAGCAATCTGACTCTGATGGCGCGTCAGCTCCAAGGACGAGATCATTGATCATAAAATTGCAGGTTCAATTCTTCATTAAAGCTCCCAAACAAAGCTGGGAAATAGATTTAGTGCAGAAAGGATATAAACCGATAAAGCCTAACGTAAAATGCGACCAATGACCAAAAAGTGAATTCATCTGACTTTTACTGCATTTTTTTTTTTTCAGGACCTATGTAAATTCAGCGTTTTTAGCCTTATTTTCCATTTTTCAAGGCCTTTAAAGTCTTTCCTGGCTTTTCAAAGCCACTACAAACCCTGTATTAGGTTAGATCTTGAAAAACTGGGAAAAGAGAATTAATGAAGATATGGAGACAGACCTTATATGTGGTGCAGAACCATGACAACTGAGAATTCTGAAGAAGTAGAAAATTTCTTTAAGCAATATACGAAAGTGCTGTTAATGTTTTGAAGTATCACAAAGTGAAGTTTGTTTGTTGTTTTTTTGTGGTGGGCTCTATTTCTTGTTTTAAATATTACCTCTGTGGGGGTATTTATTGGTCTCCTATCTACAGTGGAAATATGGTAAACAAAAATTCATTTTAGTGACAGTTAGATGCATGTTAGCATTAAAAAAGAACCAGTGAAGTTTTACTTCAGTCATTGAATGTCCAAAGAAAATGTTGCTTCTGAAATGATGGGACACAATCAGCAACATAAAAACTATTGAAAAAAGTCACACCTTGAGCAAAGGGAGCAGGTGTTATTGTTATCAGTACCTTTCAGCTATCTGTTGAGTTATACATGTCCTCAACAAAATCATGCCACACCTTCCTGTCCCCTGTGTCATTAGTTCAACATGTTTCCATGTCTTCTTCATCACTTTCATGTCTTGTCTTCAGTTCTATTTTTCCCCATATGTGCTTTAGTCTCCCTCTATTTCTCTTAGAAGTTAACTAGATGGTAATGGCCTGTGAAAGTCTCCCCAAGATTTCACCTTACGTCCTTAATATAGAAATAGATGGAATAGGAAGTCAGAGCTGAAGCTTTGAACTCTGAAAGTCTCTCCCAAGATTTCACCTTACATCCTTTATGTTGAAATAGGTGGAAAAGGAAGTCAGAGCTGAAACTTTGGGAGTGACGTACAGAAATCAGGATTATCTGGACAGTTATGGAAGGACATGACACTAGACATGCATGTGTTCTGAAACAGAGAGAGAGAGAGAAAATGAGTTGAAAGAGAGCATAGGGTAGTGAATGTGAAAGACAGAAAATGAAATAGTGATAGATACCAACATTAGATAGCTGATATTGTTGTAACAATATATGATAAAATATTTTTGTTGATACTTAGTTTTCAGTATGCATATAAATCCATCATTATTTAGACATTGTAAGATTGTAAATAAAACAAAATTCAATATTGAAACTAGTTTCGGTGTGACAGGTCATTTATAGAACTTTTGAATGCAGATGTGTGCTTGATGGCATAGAAAGCTACTGAAGTAGTTCTGATGCAGTCTATGTTACTGTGTAAGGTCTTGCTGTTCTCTGCAAAGGTTTTTAAGTGGTGCCTTGATTGAAAGGTATTATTTTATGAAATTTTGTTTTAAATCAGAAATAAGATTTTTAGAGTGGAAATCACACTTGAAGGAATTTTGAATACATTTTGTTCCAAAACAACAGTACCACTTATGATGGTTTGGCCATGTCTGCAGAATGAGAAAAAAAGATCGGCTACCAGAACAAATATGGGAAACCAAGAGCCAGGGATCCAGACCTGCAGGACAACATTAGACACTCTCTGAAGGGCCGAGGACTAGATTGGAACCAGGCCAGGAAGAAGACAGCTGATAGGATAGTAAGGCACTCTCTCTGGCAAATCTCTACACCCCAGAGTCGTTGTTTAACTAGGGCTGCTGAGCTTCTCACTCTTAGCAGCCAATACCAATTTGAAGACTCCTTGGTATTATCTACACTGTAGATTTAGGCTTTTCCTGTGGCTTTTCTGCCATTCCTAAACATGTTGAGTTGAAGTCATGAGCTCCAGTTTCTCCAGCTTGGCTTGCATTTAAAGGATCGTCACATCTAGTCCCAAGCTAGGAATAAGAAGTGCTTGGCATACTGTGCATTCCCCACCATCCAAGGGGGCTCTCCAACTATGCTGAGCTAAAATACTGTACTCTGGTTCTGGGCTCTCCCAAGGAATTGTCATGTCTTGCACAGAGCCACTTCTCAACTTCCCCTGTCTGTCACTGGGTACACAGTGAGATCCTTCTGCATGCAGTCAACCAAGTCAAAGAATTACGCTTGGGGCTCAAGTGACTTAGTGTGCAATGCTGAGTTCTCAACAAGTTTCACCACAAGGGGAATCCTTGGAAGTGTGTGGATGATTTCAAGAGTCAGTAAGGATGTAATTAGCCTCACAGACATAGGTTCACTTCCACGTACAGATATTGTAGTCTTGTGCATAGCTTGTGGTCATATAAGGATGACTCCAGATATGCTTCCATGCATAACACCACAGGGTAGAAGAGGAATGACTAAGTAAGTAGTAAGTTTGTTCCAAAACCTGACAAGGAGACCTTTATTAACAGCTGTCTGTAGTAGGATTGACAAAAAGATTAACCAACTAACTTTATAAAGAATGTTCTCCAGGCAGTAATGAAAAATGATCATTTTCAACCACTTCTTTTGTCAAAACTGACTTCTAGAATCACCACAGTGCTTCTGACATGGTTATGCAGAAGAAATAAATTTTACGCATCACAACAGTAATAAATGACAAGGCATCACTTCACCTATCACAGCAGTGATCAATCACAAGGTTCTACTACACCTGTCACAAGCAATGATAAATCACAAGCAGTGATAAATCACAATGCACCACTCACCTGTAACAAGATGCCATTCACTTGTCACAGCAATGATCAATCATAAGGCACCACTCACTCGTCACAGCAATGATAAATCACAAGACACCATTCACCTGTCACAGCAATCATCAATTACAAATCACCACTCACCTTCACAGCAATGATCATCATCTCAAGGCATCACTCCACTTATAATAGCAATGATGAATCACTAGTCCCCACTCACCTTTCACAGCAATGATCAATCACAAGTTGTCTGTCCACCTATAATAGTAGGTACCCCAAACTGCCTCTCAAAATTCTGTACAGGCCCAGTTTGGCCCTTTTCAAACCTCGCTCTGTCACAGTAATGAATTTGCCTTTTTCTAAATAAAATTTCAATTCCTTGAAGGCTTCTTTCATTTATGTCAATTATAACTTTCTGCTGTCATTGAAATTGAGTGATGACAAAAAACTCAAACACCACGAAACGCTTTTACCGTGCGCTGTGACCGTCACGAAAGCAAAGGACACCCACCTCATAGCGTCCGCGCTAAAAAATGACACTAATAACGGTTTTCACCATTGAAAGAACGGAAACTTTTACGCACATGTAACACAACAGCATTTTGTGATCATCAAATTCAAGGTTTGAATTTTAATACACTCAACTTGTGTTTACATCAAACAAACGAGCAGCCCATACTGCTAAAATCGTATCAAAGTTTTAAACACCGTCGTTATTTGAGCAAAGAGCGAAATAACGTTAAAACATAGCAATCAACACATTTTCGGCGTGTAAACATAAAGGCCGGATGTTCATCTGACTACGACGGGGCCGGCTGTCACACAGCACGAAATGAACTCAGGCGCTGAAAACTGAAAGTTTCACCATGGAAGTCAATATGTGTTCTGAGTAAGTTTTTTTGAATTTTGTTTTATTCCTACTCATAATGTCACAAGCAACGGCAATTGACACTGTAAGTAAAAGAACAGCAATGATCAATCACAAGGTTGTTTTATCGGACCATCACTCACTCGGTATAAACTAACACTTAGTAACAGCTTTGTAAAATGATAAATCGTTATGGAAAAGGTCACCAGAATTTAGCTTGTGAACGGTTAATCTTTTTTTTTAAAAATATGCCTCTCTCACCTTTTTTTTTTCTCAATGGGGACAATCATGATGCACATTTTTAATGATCACGGGAAGAGGCAGACACTGACTGTGACAAATCTGATTGGCACAGTAAGGACTCACAAAAATGAAACATCGGACACTCTTGTTGTGTATGTATATATCAGATGTTAAAAATCATTAGGCAATGAAATTAGTGTAGTTGAAGCTTTCCTGGAAGTCCTCTACAAGGTTTTGTGATTTGCAATTACAAACATAAAAGACAAATGACATAATCCATGTAAAAAGAGAGACTTACAATCTACTGTATAATTAATATAATGATTTAAATGGTAAATGCAGTAAAAATTAATGCCGCAATAAATGCTTAATGATTAACAAAGGGAAAGAAAAAATCACATTTTTTATGTATTAATAATAAAATAACTACAATCATGTAATTTGTCCTCTTCCCGTCCCTCCCAACAAATTTCTCTCAGGTGACCTCTTGGTTTCACCTGTGCATGAACAGAATGTGATAAAGGACAGCTACAATACAGGTGCCACACAACAAGCCCAGTGCCCTGAGAGGAGATTCACTTGAAGATGCAGCAAGTGACATGAGTTGGACACGGACTAATATGTAATGTTTCATAAAAATCAAATTTTAAGCAGTAAAGGTTGTTTCAATCAAGAAAATAACCATCAATTTGAATTGTACAACTCAAATTACTTAATATGGAAAAAGCGCTATAGCTGCAATATTCATGATTTTATGACAACATTTGGGAATTTCGTGAGATTTTTCCAACTGCAAACCTTCGATCCATTTTCACATAATGCAGTTTTATAGTATTCAGTATTTCATGTGGCCAAAAAAAAATTAAGCATCAAGTATATATTGCTCTCACTTAAGCTCACAATGAAAATTGAGACTTGCTACTGCATAAATTTTGAGGACAAATGATGTTTCTTTTCTGCAATAAGGACATGACTTTGTACAAAAAAGCAAATTGACTTGGTAAGTGTTTGTTGACTGTATTATGATTGTGCAAAGTCAGGCAATTTGTTCAAGATGTTTGATCCCCCACAATTTTGAAATGCTGTAACTCGGTTGTTTGATGTCCGATTTTTAAAATTTAAAAAGGAAATTTCATGGCTTAAAGAGATCCATTAAGATTTATAAACAAAGACACTGTAAAAACAAAATGAAAAATCAGTTTGTGGTACCTAATAATAGCAGTAATGTCTCAAAAGACACCACTCAACTGTCACAGTAATGATCAGTCACAAGGCACTACTCACTTGTCACAGCGATGATAAATCACAAGGCACCACTCACTTGTCACAACAATGATAAATCACAAGGAGACACCTGTAACAGCAATGATCAATTATAAGATGCCACTCACCTGTAACAGCAATGATCAATCACAAGGTGTCTCTGCACTTATAATAGCAGTAATGTATCACAAGACACCACTGACCTATCACAACAATGATCAATTAGAAGTTACCACTCACCTTCACTGCAATGATCAATCACAAGACACCACTCACCCATCACAGAAAGGATCAGTCACAAGTTGTCTCTCCACTTACAATAACAGCAATGACACATGAAAGAATATGATCACACGACACCACTCACTTGTCACAGCAATGTGACATGGCAGTGAATGGTCGTTATAAATTATCCCCGTGTATCTCTCTAACTGGTGCTCCCTCAGGCATGTCGTAAGAGGCAACTAACATGATGTTGTACATAGCAACCTCATCACTTAAAACAAATTGTTACAGAAACAACCACTGCATAATCAATGGTTCCGCGAAGCAAAAAGGAAATGATTATATTTAAAAATCGCCTTGGTTGAAAGAAGAACGAACGAACAAACTTTATTTTCAAAGGGTTTAGAATTGGGCACGCAGGCCCGTCTAACATTCTGCCCTTCCTTTCTCTCATCTTCCATACTGAATCCATTTATTCTCACATGTATCTTAAATATTACTTAAATAATAAAATGACGATAAATTACAATAAAATAAAATCCCAACATTGTAACAGTACAATAACAGTTACACAGATTTACAGTACCGAAGAGTGGCTTCTCGCAGATTTTCTACCTAGGCAGTACACACAGCGCATAAACATGTGACATGTCATGCCTTCAGTTCTACAATGTTAAAATGTATGCGTGGGATTTCCTCAAAATTTTTCAATTCTAAGTGGGGGGAGGGGGGTTTGAGCGTCCTATTGGCAGAGTGATTAGGGCACTTGCCTCTCACAGGAAAAGTTACCAAATTTAAAACCTGGCTTCAGTATACCCAGCTGTAAATGGGTATCCGACTCTGCTCATGTGTTAGGGAAAGCAAAGGCAGCGAGGAAGGAAACTAGTTATCCCCTTCCCTTTCATAAAGCCGGACTTAGTATAGTGAAGTCTCTAACACGTCTGTATCTGCTATGGGGCTGACTATCTTTTACTTTTAAATGTGGGTTAAATGTCATGTGCCACTGAACTTTGTACAATTCCAGAAGAAGGGCTCACAATTGCGTCACATCCCCCTATCTTTTCAGTACGCTAGTGCAAACAGTGGCGTAATCTTGCAAGTACTAAAAACAACTAGAGCACCGTAAACAGCGTTGCCACTCGTAGATACATTTATTTTTTTGGGTCCAATCTATCTAGGTGTCATTTTCTTTCATTAGTTAAAGAACGCCGCCTGGATCAACTTTGGGTTTTCGGTTTTAAGTTTTTAGCCCAAGTGACCCAAAAGTTTCCCAAAATTCAAAATCTAGGTATTTTTTTAAGGTACAATCTAGGTTGTTTTAAATTCAAAATTCATGGTGGAACACTGACCGCAAACCCCGGTGTCAGACTGAGAAGAAGAATTACGTATTTTTCAATGTTGAGGTTGGTTTCAGTGCTGTATAGAACCAATCCTGACATTCAAAAGTGAATCATGGACAATTAGTAAACAAATAGGAAAAGCACTAGAGGTTACAGAGATGTGGTTTTACAAAAGAATGTTAATGCATGGAGGCATATCTGGAGTCATCCTTATATGACCACCAGCTATGCACGATGCTACAATATACGTACGTGGAACACGGCTGTTTGTGCCCTATACCAGAGCGCTCTTTTAGTTTCGGTGACCGGAATTCTGACACCGGGTATAAAATGTTCGTGTGCACCGTAAAAGACTATTTAAGTTTTTGGCGGGGAAAATCAGCTGTTGTGTGTGTAAAACCTGTAAAATATAAATCATTACACACTCGTTCTGGATAAACACAGCGCGAAAATTCTTTTGTGTACTATAACTTTGTTCTCTGCTCTATTTTTGATTGCATTTTTATTTGTTTGAAATTAGTTTTGACGGAGTTACAGACTTTTGAAAACAGCGTCATCATTTGAGGAAATTCATAAAATAAGTAATCTTTTTATTAATTTAATATCTAAATATCGGCCCATTCGTTTGAGTTTATAATTATAAAGACTTCTCGAAGGGAAGCTAAAGATTATTTCCACATACTTTTTTTTTTGGTTTCATATCTTGAGAATGTGTGGTAGTCAATTTTGTGAGTTTGGCATTACAAGAACAAGCATATTGTCACCAGATTTTATAGCATTTAAATTACTGTAAACGCATTCCTGATACTCAATAATCTTAAATAAGGTTGTACAAAAATAACTTTTTGTAAAGCACCATCTGTTTTTGCATTTTCATTAATTTATAATGATATTTAGCTACGTATATAAGCGTGAGAAAACATGTAAATCTATAGATAGATTACTTCCACATACATTGTTTTATCTTTCAAGTCTTGTTAATCTTGTATTTATAATATGAATTTTTTTTTTTTAATTGTGTGTGAGATAAGGACTGTTCCATTAGTGTTCTTTGGTAGACAATCCTGTGCACACGACGGCTGCCAAAGAATTCTAAGTAACTGTTTGTATATCTTCTTTCATTCACAGATAAAGCATTCTACATCCTGGTGTTAGACTTGATAGTCCCAAATATTCCTCTATCTTTATACATACACAAGTAAACTATACTACATAACAACGAAATGGAACATACTGTTTTGCATCATATGAATTGTGCCAGTGCACTGTGCAGAGCCTGTGGCAAGAGAGCATTAACTTCCAAAACAACACGTTCAATTCAGAAAGCACTGAACTGTTCTAATTACGTTAATGATCTGTTCTTTGTGTTTGGAATTAACGTATCAGATGATAAACCCACACAGCATTCGACTATATTTTGTAAGAAGTGTTACTTACGAATACAAAACTCAAAAAGGAGGCATAATGAGAAGGTCTTGAAACAGCCAAGTTACTATCGGAAAACAGTCAGCACATCTGGAAAGACTAAAACCATAATTTAACTATAAGTGAATGTCAACTGTGCAATTATGTTGCAAAGACATCTTTTGGTGTTTTAAAAACAAAAAGCTGCTCTATCCCCTGTGATGTTCTTTCTGACCCCTCCATGTCTAGTCAGTCATTTAGCTGTAGTCAGTCAGTTAGTTTGTAGTCAGTCAATTAGCTGTAGTCAGGATAGCTCTGTACAGTAGGAGGTCATGTGCCTGCCCACATTAGTGATGATATTGTTCAACTGGAGGTTGATGTGCCAGCTCACATTAAAGGCGATACCATTATTCATTTGGAGGTGGATAACACTACTCACCCTAGCATGCCAGTTTTTGTTGCCACATCTACTCCTACCAAGTCAGTTATACACACGACAAGTACATCCACCTCGCCTGTCTTCAAAAGCGACATCACAGTACAACAGTTACTTGCTAAGCCACCTTCACAACCACTAACACAAAAGGAAGAACCCCTATTCACATCCATTGTTAGAAAAAAAACTAGAAACAGCAAAAAGTAATATCATAAAATGCAAAACCAGAGGACAGCCTATTGTACTACAAAAACTAATTAAACATAGAAGAGAAACATCAGTCACCAGAACGCCAACAAAACGTAAGCGATCTCAATTGCTCCACACTGTTAGAAAACATATTGCTGGAACATCAACTGATTTATTAGACCTGCAGCAGGCACATGAACTACAACGCTGTTCAGAAACGTCACGTCAGGAAATTTGCAGGAAAGCAGGCATTGAAAGTAGAGTTAGAATATCCAAAGAATTAGCAATAGCCATGAAGGAAACAGTAGGTCTTACGTGGGCACAGGAGAGAAAACAGAGAAGATTGAAAATTGAAAGACGCGGCAGCGGTATTAAAAATATAACTTCACAATTAAAATTTAAAATGGAAACTCATTTGTTACAAATTTCTCCATCTGTGAATGTACAGATTCATCCTATAAAAAAAAGGAAGTGTGAATGATAATTGAGCGAAATTTTGGGGCTAGAGCAAATTATGGCAGTTGTTGCTTGAGATTGACAGAATTAACAGAGTGTGGAAATCATTTAATAGATGTATTTATTAAATACACCTATTTATCTATTAAATTGAACATTTCGTTTTACTCATGATCATACTCATTTTTACATGACCATTGTGATGTATGATTGAGATAATTGTTAGCTCTCATGTTTTTGGGGACAATTGGGTGTGTTATTTTAAGGTAATAAATGTGGACTTGCAATTTAATGTTTCAATAATTAATGTTTGACGCATGAAACCAAAACAAAACTTTGATATCCATTTTCTGCAGGTTTTCTACTTTTGATTTCTGTAATTTGTTATGCATGTTGATTGTGACCGATTTAGTGAAAATTGCATTATAAACAAACCATAACAAAATATAAAAAAAACGTAAATTTTACACTATTTCAGACTATTATATCTTCTGTTCTAATTGTGGTAAAATGTTTGTTCTTGTTCTAAAATTTACTCTAACATTTCTAGTCTAGCTTTACGCAAAATTAAAGCCGGTATTTATAATAATAAAGTAGCCTAAAAGCATTAATTAAGCCCTATCAAAAATAAACATCGCCACATGTTTTTCCCATAAGGAAGTTGACCACGTGACCTTTGTCAAGTGGGCTATAAATAGCGCGGTCGGGGAAAAAGGGGAAATAACTAAAAGATCGCTGGCAAACAGCCGTGGGAAGTGAACCTATGTCTGTGAGGCTAATTACATACTCATTGACTCTTGAAATCATCCACACACTTCCAAGGATTCCCCCTGTGGTGAAACATGTTGAGAACCCAGCATTACACACTAAGCTTGGAGAAGTCACTTGAACCCCAGGCGTAATTCTTGGACTTTGTTGACTGCATGCAGAAGGATCTCACTGTGTACCTAGTGATAGGCAGGGAAAGCTGAGAAATGGCTCTGTACAGGACGTGACAATTCCTTGGGAGAGCCCAGAACCAGAGTACAGTATTTTAGCTCTGCATAGTTGGAGAGCCCCCTTGGATGGCGGGGAACGCACAGTATGCCACACACTTCTTACTCCAATCTTGGGACCAGATGTGACGATCCTTTAAATGCAAGCCACTGGAGCTCATGACTTCAACTCAACACGTTTAGGAATGGCAGAAAAGACACAGGAAAAGCCTAGATCTGCAGTGTAGATAATACCAAGGAATCTTCAACTTGGTATTGGATGCTAAAGAGCGAGAAGCTCAGCAGCCCTATTTAACAACAATAAAAGGTATTGGTTTGGTTTTGGTTACTGACAAGGCATTGGTTGCAACAACAAAAGAATGTTAAAAATACCATGGACCAGAGGCGTACTAAAGGGGGGGGGGGGGGTGTTTGCCCCCCTGGGTGACAGGGGGGGGGGGGGGGAAGAGGTGCTACGAGAGAGAGAGAGTGAGTGGAAATGCCAATATAAACGTTGAAACCAAATAAAATATTCCCGAAATAATTTCCCCAATGTTGACAAAATTACTTTCTTTTCCCCAACGAAGGCCGTGTGGCCGCAACGTTGGCTATTTTCTTTGTCTCTTGTCTTAATAAGACAAATCACCTTTTTCTTTGATTTTTTATTTCATATTCTTTCAATTGACAAATTTGGGAAAAGTCATGTTTCGTTTAAAGACTCATCGTCGCCAGCACAAAGCAAAGGCTAGTTTGTTGTAACTCGATCAGGCACAGACGTGCTATCATTTATCATTGTTTCTCCTAGTAACATTAATGGCTTTTCTTAAGCATCTCACCTCACAGGATGGGATTTTCCTCTTGTGTGATTTGGTTAGGGACTATGTGTGACACTGATAGCAACATTAATGAAAATCTTGGCACGAAGCCATTTTGTACAAAATTATTTCAGTTCAATGAGTAACAGGAACTCTTTGCAAAGGTATAAATTTTGCCCCTTTTGTGTACAAATTCAATTGATCGTCCTTCCTCTCCCCCCCCCCCCCCCCCCCCTTCTCCCCCCCCCCCCCCCCCCCCCCCCCACCACCACCACTAAAAACAGGTGGCAACACTTGCTATAAAATGTATTACCCGGATCAGCCGTAAAGGAACAGAGCGACCGTAGCGACTTTACAAAGGGGCAAATAGCGGTGTACGCCTGATAGTTATGACTAGCGGTGTACGCCTGATACCAATACCGTCCTTATGCTATCAAGAAAGTGGTCACGGGAGTACTCAATGACTGGAAACCATTACTTGATCCCAGAACACCTTGGACCCATTGTCAAATCTACACCGTGCAGTTTTTTTTTAAAAAGTATCCCGTTCAACATTTGATGGGTTATAATTAGGATATATAGTGTACTAATTCAAGTAAATAAAGTCAGGTTTCCAATACCCAAATATAGTACCTTCTTCCCTCCTCTACTCAGTCCAAACAGAGCAAATCAAAACTAAATTTGTATGAATGTTTTTGTGTGTGACCTCCCCTTTCCAAGAAACAAACAAACAATAAAAAATAAACGAATTTTTAAAAAAAAAATGAAGTCTCTCATAACTACCTGTTCTTAACAAGGTGAAAAGGGGTGAGAAAACCCGGTGGGTGTCCAAGATTACATCAAATCAACCAATTATCTGCCATACAAGCACCCCATCAGACTACCCCTTTTCCTCACACCATAATTGATTCTTAAATATTAAATTTTAGTTCTTGTTATAAACTGTTTTACTATGTTGTGCAATTCTCTAGGTCTGTCTATTCTTAGCACCTGTTATGGATGAATTGCATGCCTGTAAATAATCTAATATTGGTTTTCTCTGTTGTTCATACCTCCTACAGGAAATTGATGTGCTTCTTTTTTGACTTGTGTGCAATCAATGCTGATTTTTTTGCATTTTTAAGAGTGGTGTCACACACTTTGCAGTGTACGTTGTATCTGTCCTTAGGATCTATCCAATCCTTTAGGTCTACACATGTAGCCAATGTAGCATACATGGGACACTACAGGAAGTGTCTAAATGATGCGAGGGAACTGGCTCCAAAGTCAATCCCAACAAGGCCTGCATGATGTGGTGCTCCTTGAACAACTCCATTGTGAAAGCAGACCTCCCAGATATTAATCTCAATGGACAGAATATTGAAAGGCAAGAAAAGCTGAAATACCTTGGAGTTACATTTGATCGCGGGCTATCGTATAAGTACCTCTTTGAGCACATCACACAGAAATGCAGGAGAGGTCTAGCGGCCCTGAAAATAATGGCCGCGGCACGTCTGGAGCAGAGATTACTATTTCTTCATTATCAACAGCTAGTCATATCTGTCATTGAGTATGGACTGGGAATACTCACGCTGTCAGTAACAGAATGTGAACGACTAGAACACATTCAGAATGAAGGGATGCGCATAGTCTTGGGCTGTACGTGAGATACCCCCATTGTGACAATGAGATACATGCTTGGAGTGCTGTCGATTAAATCCAGATATGCGGTGGCCCAAGCAAAAGCCTATATGCGAGTAGCCACAGACAAACGGCACCCTCTGCATGGTAACATAGCTGACATTAAGGGAGCAAGAATAAAGAGATGGATGGCACAGGCAGAGACAACTATCAAGCAGGTGGCCACAGTTGACAATATATTCAAGGGGGAAGAATGGTGTATGTCAGATGAGAGCTGGGATAACTACCAGCGGGCTCATCATCAGCCTTGGGAGAGAGTGTAGAAATTGGGGGAATGGAATAGCATAACTGGACATTAATCAACTGTTACATGATCATTCCGGGGATGGTGATGCCATTGTGTATACAGATGGGTCGGTGATCCGGGGTGAGAAATCCGGTTAGGGCTTCTCTGCTCGGGTACAGGGCAGAATCGTCGCCGAACATAGCGGGGCTTACAAGATAACAACTTCCAGCATGAGAATGGAGGTTGAGGCTGTTACTGCAGCCTTAAGGTAGATAACTGAAACTTCATTAACAAAGGCTATCATTGTGTCCGACTCTCAGTCCATGATTTGGAAGGTTCAAAGTGGTTGGTTGCGGCATAAATGGAAAACATTCATAGAAGCTTCCAGTTTACAAGAGTTGGTGTGGATATACTGTCCTGGTCATGCTGGGTGTGATGTGGTATTGTAATTTTATCTTTCAATAGGCCCCATTCTCCTTCTCCGTGTAATTATTTAAGTATAGTCTTTTTTTTAAAGATTTTTGCACCAGTCTTCTTTTCTATAAATTAATTGCGATCACGTAGGCTTTTTTTTTGTTAAAATAATCGCGGTCATTTTATTGTATATCAGCGCGTGAGTATTATTTGGGCTGGGTGAAAATTTTCCGATGTTAAATAACCCCTACCCCGTAAATCGATGTGTGGGTGATGAACCTCTACCCATGTACGTAAAACCGGGCGCTTCATCAAATCAAAAGTTAATTTTGCTCACGCCAACAGGTAACGTTATTTAATATGACGTAAGAAAAATGCGCGCGATCAGGATAAACATGACTAATGAGTATGCTTACAATTTAATTGGCCGGGGGTCAAGTTTTATTTAATTCCTGCATGATTATTGGTTCTAGAGGGATGCGATGCGATGACGTATGGCTTGGGTTCTGGCGTGGGTTTTCTCGAATAAATAAGAAGGTAAATCTAGTCGCGTGCTCTCTGATGAAAAATTTACTGCCGTGAATCTAAGCATTATCATCTGCTCCAAGCGGAAGAAACGCGGTAATTATTATGTCCATATTTTAATTTAGCGTCGTACTTATAATTCGTTTAAATAGAATCCTAGCCCGATTAAGTAAAGTTTTCTTCGGGGGAGTTAATTTTATATAAACGAAAGTGCCATCAATTACTATCTTAGAGAAAGTATTTAATGTAAGAGGTGCATACAATTTTTTTCTATGATAAGCAAGTTCTATCTTTAGTTGGTATCGCGGGTTGAGATATTAACTGTGTGAGGGTTTAGCTCTTAGATACACGGGCGTGATTGTGTATTTTATTTAATTGAGTATTTTATTTAACTGGGTATTTCTTTGGTATGTAGGCAGAAGACAAAGGGTGTAATTAATATTACCGACATGGGTATGAATAATTCTTCATATTTGATTATAATATTAGCAGTGTGTATACGCTAGAGAAATTGTGTACGTTAATTGATTGTGTGTTTAATTATTATTGAGATGGGAATGAATATTTCCCCCATCTTTGATTTATGGTACCTGGAAGCGTATAGACGCGAGTGTATTCGTGTAAATTTAATTCATTGGGCATTAATTAGTTGGGCTATATTTGTAATTTTCTTCCGGGGGAGTTAATTTTTAGGATAAACGAAAGTGCCATATAGTATTAATGTAAGAGGTAAAAATTTTTTTCTATGATAAGCAAGAGTGAGGATAACACCAGAAACATTAAACACCATAACGATGAGAAAGGAAATGAAAAGAAAGAAAACAGAAGCGAAGTCCCCCAGGTTAAAGCAACTATATAGCGAACAGTACAGTCAGCTGGACAGGGAAGTTAAACGCCAAACCCGAGCCAACAAAAGGAATTTCCTAGACGATCTTGCAAGACAGGCAGAGGAGGCAGCACTGAGAAATGAACAAAGCACAGTATACAAAATAACCAAATTCATCAGCGGAAAACGAGGTGCAAACAATATTACATTAGTAAGAGATAAGCAAGGTAATCTCATCACGACAGCAGAGGGAAAGGAAACAAGATGGGCAGAGCACTTCAGAGAAACTCTGAACAAGGAACCACCAGAGACACAATTGAATGTTCCTGAAGCTGAAAACAATCTAGATGTAAATACAGACATTCCACGAAAAGAAGAAATCATCACAGCAATCAAAGGGTTAAAGAACGGCAAAGCTCCGGGCCATGATAACTTAAATGCAGAGCTATTTAAGACAGACCCTGAGCTAGCAGCAGAACTATTAGAACCACTATTTGCACAAGTCTGGTAAACGGGGACAACACCATCAGAGTAGAACAAAGGAATAATTGTCAAATTGCACAAGAAGGGAGATCTTGCAGACTGCAATAATTGGAGAGGAATCACTCTTCTCTCAGTTCCCAGCAAAATACTAGGCAGGATAATTATGCAGAGAATTTCAAAGGCAGTAGACCACAAACTGAGGAAAGAACAAGCAGGATTTAGAAAGAACAGAAGATGTGTAGATCATATATTCACTCTTAGGAACATTATAGAGCAGTGCTCAGAATGGCAAAGACAGCTTTACATTAATTTCGTTGATTTTGAAAAGGCTTTTGACAGCATACATAGGTACAGTTTATGGAAAATACTGAGGGCTTATGGAATTCCAAGCTGCATAGTGTCAATCATAAAAAGCCTCTATGCCAACTTTACGTGTAGTGTTGGGAAGAGCAACCTAACCTTTGAGGTGAAGACAGGAGTACGACAGGGATGCCCCTTATCAACCACTCTATTTTTAACAGTCATAGACTGGGTGATGCGCCAGACAACAGAGGGCAGTCCAAGAGGAATAAGATGGACAACATTTTCTACATTGGAAGATCTGGAATATGCAGATGACATTGCACTACTAGCACATTCACATCAACACATCCAGGAAAAAAATGGATAGACTTAATAAGTTTAGCCAGCAGGTGGGCTTGAACATCAATTTAAAGAAGTCTGAGGTCATGACGCTCAATGTGAGCAACCCTGAGCCCATATCAGTAAGGAATCAGCAACTGGTACAGACACCTTCACATACCTAGGAAGCATAGTAACACCAGACGGCGGGGCAGGCAAAGACATCAACATCAGAATAAATAAGGCAAGTGTGGTGGATTTGGTGTTATGTGTTATGTTTTGTATTCTGAGTGAGGTCAGCTATGTAAACTTTTGAGTCTAATTGTTGAAGTTGAGGTATTTTCAGGAAATCTATCTGCTACCACCAGGAGATCTCACTCAGTATTTATTTTAGCTCAATTAATTGCCAATGTATATAATGTCTAGGGGTAATGTGAGTGTAATGTTGTCTTAACCAACTAAACATGCAAACAACTATATTATTATCCACCTCAACAAGACAGTAATACGACAATCACATACAAACTACACTTTAAAAGACTATCTTAAGTAAGTCAGTGGTTGAATTTTGTGTAAAACGTTAATTTTTACAATTTATTGTCCTGACTCTATTTGTTTTGAATCAGGACTAACACTCAAAAGTGAAATCAAAGGAAGTATTTACATCAATCAAAAAAACACAATGGATCTTCTGTCCATACATACAAATGTTATGATAATATATGTGTGTAGTTGTAGTATTCTAATATATGGTAATACTGGTATAAAATGGTGGGTTGTTGGTTAACATCACACCCAATCTTTTATTTCTTTTCTTTTGTCAATTGTGGAATCTTTATTTCACATATGAATTCGTTTAATATAATAGTTTATAGTAGTTGAGCTTCCTGGTGCCAAACAGGCACTTATCTTGGAAATAGAACACAGGTAGATCGTCTCCTATGCCCGCTGGACAATATTCGACACTTCGTGGAAGGTAGTGAAAGCCAGCTTGTACCAGAAAATTTCAAAACTGTGTCAGGAATAGAACAGTTTTCCAGGAGCCTGGCACTACTTTAGTGTCAGTACCAAAAACCCACAGATTCAACGAAATAATACACACACAAGCAACGATGACTAGCAGATATGGCCCAAGTTTTTCACTGCAACTGTCCAGACTGTTAGAATTATATATATTAACACTTCTGGTCTCATCGTCCCTTGGCAAAAATGTTATGACAAATGGCGTCTGGCCCTCTAAGATTCTGCTAATATCTATTTGGGCTGCCAATGAAATCTGGCGACTACCAAATTTTTAATTTATTTTTGAAAAAGCAAAACCAAACTCCAAACAATTATGAGTCTCGTAGTCCATTGGTCAGTCTGCTTTAGTTATGCCCAATGCAAAAAGAGGTCTATTTTTCTAACACTTTCCTGCCTCCCCCCTTACTCCTTATCGTCAACCAATCCGATTGAAACACTCCTATGCTCTTTTTTCAAATTTGCGTCCCCAAATGTTACCAAAAAAAAAAAACAAGCAAGGACGATCGTGCGTTTGTCAATCTGTATTAGAACATATGGTTTTATGACAATATCTTGGCTGTTAGTTGGACTATAGTGTATTATTGGTCAGGAGACACTATGGCACCCGAATATATAAGTTTTATGGGCCTATGTATTATGGTTCAAAATTCCATATTTTTTTCCATGTTAGTCTTCAATAATATTGAAATCTAGAAACTACCACCTGTTCACTTCTTTCTACCGCTATTTTCAAACTAAAAACGACAATCTCCCGTAGTACGTCAGAAATACGTCATTTATATAAGAGCTAAGGTTGTTTGCGTGACCCAATTTCCGAACATATTTTGACTTTGCGTCGTATTTTCAAACGACTAACGACAATATCGCGCTTTCGCTAGGTTTTAGATTCAAACCACGCGTGCGGACGGTATCATTTTTCTGTCTCTCCTCTCTCACTCCGTCTGGACGAATAAGCCTTCCGTGTCACAATGTTATAAATAGTTTTACAAGGACACTAGAAAACGATAGTAGTATTTATTCCACAATACGGTCTGCTAAAATCAACGCGCTTGCGGCGTGGGTGAAGAAGAAGCGTCATACCTCCACTATTTTTATTTCTACATTATTTTGACTTTATAAATACTGCTAATTTTATCGGTGTATCAATGTAATTCACCACAAATCTCCCCACTTAAGAACATGCACTGATGCAAGTTCATAATCAGTGATACACATAGATAAAATTTGCTCCTTAGGCCTTGTGAATACTCTGATTTTGATCACAGGGGTGCCTACTGAGGAAATCTGCCCTGACATTCTGTGACCCTGGGATATATTCAATAGTGAATGAATATGGCTGTAGGAGCAACGACCATCGTAATAAACGAGCATTTTCATGCTTTGCCTGTGATAAGAATACGAGAGGCTGATGGTCTGTTTGGACCACAAAGGTTCTACCATAGAGGTAGATTTGGAACTTTCGTATAGCCCAGATTAATGCTAGACATTCTTTTTTGCTTGTTGAATAGTTTTGCTCCGCTTTGTTTAACTTGCGGCTAGCATAAGCGACTGGGTTCAGTTCCCCCTCGTGTGAAGAAGACCTTAGTAACAATGTAGCCCCTAATCCGATGTTACTTGCGTCCGTTCTCACAACAAATTCTTGACTCAAGTCGGGCAATTTCAATATAGGCTTGCTAGTGAGCTTTTCTTTTAACTCTTGGTATGCTGATTCACACTGCGCTGACCAATTTATTTTATCAGGATTTCCTTTGCGAGTTAAATCTGTCAGCGGAGCACATATAGAGTTAAAGTTCTTTATGTATTTCTAGTAAAACCCACACAACGAGCCGAAAGATCTCACGTCTTTTTTTGTTTGTGGCCTAGGTGCTTTCTGCAATTTTTCAAGGTTCTTGGGATCAGGGGTCATGCTACCCTGAAACACAGTATGTCCCAAGAACTCCAACTCTTTACATCCGATACAACATTTTGTTGGTCTAGCCGTCAAGTTAGCTTCTCTTAGTCTATCCAACAGCGTAGTCAAAGAGTTAATGTGTTCCTCAAATGTTTCTGTAGCAATGAGGATGTCATCCATAAAATTAGTGATGCATGCGTTATTTAGTGGATCCAACAATTTTCGCATCATCCTAGAAAACACACTCGGAGCATTTTTCAACCCAAACGGCAGCATGTTGAATTCATAATGTCCTTCCGAAGTGCTAAACGCTAAATAAGGTCGGACCTCAGGCTTCACTGGAATCTGATAATAGCCTTTGCTCAGATCCACCTTCGACAAATATTTTGCCTTGTTTAGCCTGGCAAATAATTGATTTGTGTCAGGTAATGGATCCACCTGATTCTCTGTGACAGCATTCCGTTTCCTGTAATCTATACACAGACGATGTTCCCCAGAGGGTTTTCTCAGCAAAACCACACTAGAACTATACGGAGATTCACTGTGAGAAATAATCCCTTCTTTCAATAGGTACTCAATCTCCTCTTTCAAAGCTTTCTCCTTGGCAAACGGGATAGTGTAGGCTCTCATACAGATCGGTGTTGGGTCTACTAGTTTCATATCATATCCCAAAAGATTTGTGTGCCCCGGTTTGTCCGTTAACACGTCCGTATGATCAATCAGAACCTTTTGAACCTGTTCCCTCTGTTTTTCAGTCAAGTGTTTACTGACTTTTACATGTGCAGGGGTCTCACATGTTTTTAGGGGGTACTCATGAGAGGTGAGTGGTTCATTTTTCATCCCCGTTGCTATCGACAAGGACATTAAGTGTGTTCCTTCCTGGATTTCCCTGTCCAGATACTTCTTTAGAAGGTTCACGTGATATATTTTCTCTTTCCTCTTCTTGTCGATTTTATAATTTGTTCTAGACACCTTCTCTAGAACTGTATATGGACCTTGCCATCCAATTTGTAATTTGTTATTGCTGCCGGGGAGTAGAAGAAGCACATTCTCTCCAACCAATAGTTCTCTATCCTTTGCTTTCTTATTAAAATATGCAGCATGTTTTTTCCTGGCTTGTCTGAGATTATCATTAGAAAGTTTCCAGCCAGTTTTAAGACGAGTGGTCAGCTCGTTCACATATTGATATGATGAGGTAACAGTCTCTTCTGCCTTCTCATCTGTCCATGTCCTCAACAAGGTTACATATGTACCTTTAATTTTGCTGACTTATTTTGCATGGTACCTGTATGGTCCCTGACATTGGAAGCCTTTTGTGTGAGGACGTTTCTTCACTCACAAATCGTCCACTACCAATTCGTTTCTTGGGGTTTTCTCCCAACTTTAATTTCATTGTGAGAGATCTTCTCTCTCTTTTATCTTTCCCCAGTTCACATAATTCCGACTGAGGGATTGTCGGCTTATTCTGGGTTAAAACAACTCTTTATACTCGTCGCATAGTGGCCATTTTAATACATTCAAGTGAAGACTGTGTGTGAAAAGGGGGCTCCCATTCCACTTTGTCTACTTTATTATAATTATTTTTTCTTCCAGGCCTAAGTTTGCCCCGTGGCGTGTCTAGGTCCTGATCATTTTTCCCACTTGTGGGTGTTCCCTCATGAAATATGCCGCAGGCTTCTACAAAAATTCTCAATAACTATCTTTTACGTTCTGGAGTCAATAATATTTTTGAGAAACCTTTTGGCAGATGGTACCTACTTTCTCGTGGTCCCCATCTTTTCCAACATGTAAGCTCCTTATTACATCTACCCTATAATGCCTTGGGAAGATACCAACTTGTCCCGGTGACCATTGGATCCAGTTCGCAGCCTTCGCTATACAACAAATTTGTTCTTCATATAATAATCCCCTTGCTTGGAGGTGTTGTGGCATTTAGGTAATTTTTTTGATGAACAAAGGCTTGAGTGTCCTGTCCCTCAGCCTGAGCCTTCCTTCATACACCTCTGGATTGAGTATTTATAGGTTCACCTTCTTCCTTTCTGGATTGATGATCGGTCTGGACTGCCTGAGTGCCCATGACCACCGGTCCTCACTTGGATTCCCCAAGAAGACATACCTACACCCCAATATCAGAGGGTAGATTGGTTCATCTATCACTGCTGCTCTGATTTCTCCTTCCACATAGCGAGTTTTCACCGTTATCCTTGCGATGGGAAGTGTCATGAGTGGTATGTCCTTAGTCGCCCCTTGTATTTCCACTGCTTCTGTGGTATACTGATCTGGGGTCACTAGGCGCAAGACCTCACGACAGAAATCAGCGAAAATCCAAACCTGTATATAATAAAGGCACCGTGTTGTGACCGCCCGTTACATACAACAGCCTCACCACACTGGGGGGTTTGATAAGGTTCCCAGCTGTCCAGTAATGGTGTTTAACCTTTAAATCCTCTATGGTTCCCCGTTTTCATATTGCAGCAAATCCAGAAGGTTTATCTTATACAAAACTATAGGATGTCAGTGTCCCTAGCCTCTTACATACACCAATTAACAATATAATCTACCGATGAAGAAGGTTTTTCTTTCATCATATTTGTCTGTCATTGAAACTGTGGTAGATGAGTTATAATTTCGTGATAGAGGGTCATAACTTCGGTCGGCCTAACACACATGGATATTAAGTGCTATAGGTACGCTAATGAAAGTATGTCAAATGTTATTAGGGTTTAAATGGGGCGCATATAAATTACTCACATGTATTATCTTTTTGGGCGCCATCCTACCTCTGCCATGGGGCCTGCCATGTGATACCACTCATCAGCGAACATTAAGTAACTCTCACCCAAACGGCCTCTAGCTGCACCTTGTTCCATGAAAACTTTTCTCAATTCTAGGAGCCATGTTACCTCTCTCAATTGCTCCAATAAGTGATCATTTCTTTTAAGGGAGTCAATGGGTATTGTCCAGATGCAGTCCATTTCTCCAAGTAAGTCCTCTAACCGTGCATGAGAACCTGTGATAGGTCTCCGCGCCCGTCAGTATCTTGGCATTTCAAAACTTTTTTCCTATAAAATTCTCCATTCTTTTCATACCTTAGCAAAAGAGCCTGCATATTACACATGTCATAATTGACTTTGGTCGTCAGCAGCTTTACTCATCTATGTCAAACACTTCATAAGCTGTTCCCCTAGAATACCCTGGGATAACCTTTTAAAACTCCACCTTTTTCTTTCCTCTAACCCATAGGTGTGGCTTAAAACCTCAACCATACCTTAGAAAACTTTCTAATGTTCGTCGTCCTAATCTCACACAAAATGGTCTAAATGGAACCCCAATAAGCTGAGGGTAGATGCTCCCTGACTAGCATTGGCAGCTCGGAGTGTATACGGGCTGTTACCACCTTCAGAGCATGGCCTTGAAATACCAACTCCCTTAGTCGTAACTCAGTAGTTCCCTCTGTAAACAGTATTTATCTTCCTCCCTCCCCGTATCGGACAGCCAATTCGCTTTGTCCTTCCCTCCCGTTTCAGCTTCCTCCAATCTCTTCACCTTTTCTTCAGCATCCCTCTCTGGCAGACTTGTCTTCTTATCCTCTGCTGATCCCTTTTCAGCCTTTTTCTCATTCTTGCTTCCCTTTCGGGGCCTTTATCTCTCTTCTGCTATCTCTTTCGGGGCCTAGTTTCTCTTCAAAATTGGAGTCCGCCATAATTTCAGCCTCCCTATCCGCTATACCAATGTCCTAGCCTCTTTGTCCGCCTCAAACTGCAACCTCTAAATTTCTTTCTCAGCCTCTAAATTTCTTTCTGCTTCTTTTTCTAATCTATTATCTTCTGCATTGCAAATAAATTTATCAACCTCTGAGGTTACATACTGGACCAGCTACTTGTCCCATCCATGCCATTCTCTTGGCATTCTGCACAGCAAGCAGATCGAAACTTATGGCCAAGTCCTGCCATCTGATCACTTCTAGGCAAACAGTTCTAACTCAATTTGCTAAAATACCAAAAGTACTACTTCTAATTAACAATTTCTAATTCCAGGACAATCTGACCATTCAACAATTTTCCAAATTACTTGGCGCAATATTAATAATGGGGATTCCCTGGGTAAAACTATTTAATGATACTTACTTACATACGTAGTCGTTCCCCTTCTACGTGAGGTGTAGAGGTTATGAGAAGAGAGTGCCCGGACTCATTCACTATCACTGTCTATCTCCCGAGGCCCTGGTTTCCATATCTCGTATCTCGAGACCTCAAAGATATGTGATAAGTGTATGTTTCGACTCGCCTTAAGCCGAACTCAGGGTCGTCCTGAGGTCTGGATCCCTGACTCTTATGCTTCCCATGCTTGTATCGTGAGTAGCCGATCTACATCCCATTCTGAGACATGGCCAAATTCATCATTAGCTTGGACTGTCTGATTGTGTAGTCCTCAGAAAAGATGTTAATGCTACCATCCCAGAACAGGACCTCACACATTATAATGTATTCATTTTCCCCAACCGTAAAAACAAACAAACACCTATAAAAAATATAAAAATACAACACAAACATATTCCACATAGCTCGGTCTGTGCCAACACACCTACCCAAAAATACTTTAAACACGTAACAAAATATATCAAAAAAGATTAAAATTTTGATGTCAAAAAAATCAATAATAAAAATATGATAAAATACTCGCTAAAAAAGGATGAAAGAAAAAACACAATATAAAATAAAAATAAACTTAATGATATCTAAATTAATTTTAAATAACTAATAAACCCAATGGCTCCTAAAGTCCCTCCCCCCCATAATTTTATGTTATATTATTTGTGTGTGGGGGGTGTTTGTATTCTTTTTTGGTATTATTTAATTTGTTTTAGGATATGATGGGGTTGGTAAGGTGCGGTCGATGGGTTAGGTGTAGTTGGGGTTAGGGGGGTTGGTATTATGGTTTGCTCTCATTGGGGGTGTAGTTTTGTGTTCACATAAGGAATTCCGTTTAAGTATGGTGGGGACACCAGGGTGTAGGGGGGGTTTTGGGTGGATTGCAAAAACAGGCCCCCACCCATATGTTTATGAGGGGGGTAATGGGTTAACAACATGTAGGATGTCATCCTATTCCAACCGAGTCTAATTAACTAATATATCGACACTAACGTAAGGTTTGAGATAAAATATAGCCATCACTTAAGAGGATTTTATTTCAATACCACCCTATTTGTAATAGGTATGATATGAGGCATTGATTGATGGGGCATCCACTCTTTGTGTCCCACAATATTTAAGAAAATCATAAAGATTTATCGAAATAAAAATAGGTTAAGGAATGGTGGGAATTGTAAAAAAACTAGTTGGATTGTGGCCCAACGTTTTAAAAGATGGTGTGGTGTGTGGAGGAATGGGGTAGGTATTGGCCAAAACCCCCCCCCCCGCCCACCCCCCCCCCCCAAAAATGATTTGTATGGTGTGGGGATGCCCTTCGTAATGTTTAGGTAAAATATATGTATGGTTGTTTTTATTGAAAAATGTTGTTGTGGGTGGGTGTTGATTTGTTAATTTATTTTGGATAAAAGCAAAAAAACACCCATCTATGGGTGGTGGGGGTATTCTGTAGTTTTTGGTGTCTGTTTTTGAGCCCAGATGAGAA
>JAMPIV010000278.1:0-5000 GCA_024509875.1 Oreohelix idahoensis | reverse complement strand
TTTTTTGGGGGGGGGTGGGGGGGGGGGGGGGGGGGGGGGTGGGGGGGGTTTTGGGGGGGGGGGGGGGGGTTTTGGGGGGGGGGGGTTGGGGGGGGGGGGGGGTTGGGGGGGGGGGGGGGGGGGGGTGGGGGGGGGGGGGGGGGGGGGGGGGGGGGTTGGGGGTGGTTGGGGGGGGGGTGGGGGTTTGGGGGGGTTTGGGTGTGGGGGGGGGGGGGGGGTTTTTGGGGGGGGGGGGTTTTGGGGGGTGGGGGGGGGGGGGGGGGTTTGGGGGGGGGGTTGGGTGTTTGTTGTGGGTGTGTTTGGGTTGGTGTGTGGTGGGGTGGTGGGGGGGTGTTTTGGGGGGGGGGGGGTGGTTGGGGGGGGGGGGGGGGGGGGGGGGGGGGGGGGGGTGGGGGTGGGGGGGGGGGGGGGGGGGGGGGGGTGGGGGGGGGGGGGTGGGGGGGGTTTTTGGGGGGGGGTGTTTTGTTTGTTTTGGGGGTGGGGGGGGGGGGGGGGGGGTGGGGGGGGGGGGGGGGGGGGGGGTTTGGGGGTAGGGGGGGGGGGTTGGGGGGTTGGGGTTTGGGGGTTGGGGGGGGGGGTTGTGGGGGGGGGGGGGGGGGGGGGTTGGGGTTGTTTTTTGGGTGGGGGGGGGGGGTTGGGGGGGGGGTTGGGTTTTTGGGGGGGGGGGGGGGGGGGGGGGGGGGGTTGGTGTTGGGGGGGGTTGTTTTGTTTTGGTGGGGGGGGGGGGGTTTGGGGGGTTGGGGGGTTTTTGGGGGGTTTTTTGGGTGGGGTTGGGTTGGGGGGGGGGGGGTTGGGGGGGGTTTGGGGGGGGGGTTTGGGGGGGGGGGGGTGGGGGTGGGTTTTTGGGGGGTGGGGGGGGGGTGGTGGGGGGGGGGGGGTGGTGGGTGGGGGGGGGGGGGGGGGGGGGGGGGGGGGGGGGGGGGGGGTGGGGGGGTGGGGGGGGGGTTTGTGGTGTGGGTGGGTGGGGGGGGGGGGGGGGGGGGAGGGGGGGGGGGGGGGGGGGGGGGGGGTGTGGGGGGGTGGGGGGGGTTTGTGTTGTGGGGGGGGGGGGTTTTGGGTTTGGGTTTTGGGGGGGGGGGGGGGGGGGGGTTTTTGGGGGGGGGGGGGGGTGGGGGGGGGGGGGGGTGGGGGGGGGTTTGGTGTGGGGGGGGGGGGGGTGGGTTTTTTGGGGGGGTTGGGTTTGGGGGGTTTTGGGGGTTTTTTGGGGGGTGGTTGTGTTGTTTTTTTTGGGGGGGGGGGGGGGGGGTGGGGTGGGGGGGGGGGTTTTTGTTTGGGGTGGGGGGTTTTTTTTGTGGGGGGTTGTTTTTGGGGGGGTGTTTTTTTTTGGTTTGGGTGTTGGGTGTGTGGGGTTTTTTTGGGGGGGGGGGGGGGGGGGGGGGGGGGGGGGGGGTGGGGGGGGTGGGGGGGGGTTGGGGGGGGGGGGGGGTGGGGGGGGGGGGGGGGGGGGGGGGGGGGGGGGGGGGGGGTGTGGGTGGGGGTTGGGGTGGGTTTGTTTGTTGGTTTTGGGGGGGTTTTTTGGGGGGGGTTGGTGTTTGGGTTGGGTGGGGGGGGGGGGTGTGGGGTTGTGTGGGGTTGGTTGGTTGGGGTGGGGGGGGTTTTGTTGTGGGGGGTTTTGTTTTGGGGTGTGTTTTTTTTTTGGGTGGGTTGTGGTGGGGGGGGGGGGGGGTTGTTTGTTTTGGGGGGGGGGGGGTTTTTGGTGTGGGGGGGTGTGTTTGGTTTGGGGGGGGTTTGGGGGGGGGGGGTGGGGTTTTTTGGGGGTTGGGGGGTGGTTTGGGGGTTGTTTGGGTTTTTGGGTTTGGGGTGGGTGGGTGGGGGGGGGGTGGTGTTGGGGGGGGGGTTTTTGGGGTTTTGTGGGGTTGGGGGTGTGGGGGGGGGGTTTGGGTGTTTTTGTTTGGGTGGGGGGGGGGGGGGTGTGTGTTTGGGGTTGGGTTTTGGGGGGGTGTGTTGGGGGGGGGGGGGGGGGTTTTGTTTTTGTTGGGTTTTTTTTTTTTTGGGGGTGGGTTTGGGGGTTTTTTTGGGGGGTGGGGTTTTTTGGGGGGGGGGTGTTGGGGGGGGGTTGGGGGGGGGGGGGGGGGGGGGGGTTTTGTGGGGGGTGTGTGTTGGGGGGTTGGGGGTTTGGGTTGGGTTGGGTTTGGGGGGGTTTTGGGGGTTGTGGGGGGGGGGGGTTTTTTGGTGGGGTGTGGGTTGTTGTTTGGGGGTGTTGGGGGGGGGGTGGGTGGGGGTGGGGGTGGTGGGTGGGGGTTGTTTGGGTGTTTGGGGGGGGGGGGGTTTGTTTTTTGGGGGTTGTGGGGGGGGGGTGGGGGGGGGGGTTGGTTTTGTGTGTTGGGGGGGGGTTTTTTTTTTGGGGGGTTTTTTGGGGGGGTTTTTTTTGTTTTTGTGGGTGGGGGGGGGGGGGGGGTTTTTTTTGGGGGGGGGTTTGGGGGGGGGGGTTTTTGGTTGGGTTGTTGTGTTGGGGGGGGGTGGGGGGGGGGGGGGGGGGGGGGGGGGGGGGGGGGGGGGGGGGGGGGGGGGGGGGGGGGGGGGGGGGGGGGGGGTTGGGGGGGGGGGGGGGGGGGGTTTTGGGGGGGGGGGGGGGGTGGGGTGTTGGGGGTTGTTTGTGGGGGTGGGGTTGGGTGTTTGGGGGGTGGGGGGTTTTTGGGGGTTTGGGGGGGGTGTTTTTTGGGGGGGGGGGGGGGGGTTTGTGGGGGTTGGTTGGGGTGGTGGTGGTGGTTGTTTGGGGGGGGTTGGGGGGGGGGGTGTTGGGTTTTGGGTGTTGGGGGTTTGGGGGTTTGTGGGGGGGGGGGGTGTTTTTTGTGGGGGGGTTTTTTTTTGGGGGGGGGGTTGGGTTGGTTTGGGGGGGGTGGGGTTGTTTGGGGGGGGGGTTGGGGGGGGGGGGGGGTTGGTTTGTTGGTTTTTTTTTTTGGGGGTGGGGGGGGGGGGGGGTTGGTTTGGGGGGTTGGGGTGTGGGGGGGGGGGGGTGGTGTTGGGTGTTTTTTTTTTTGGGTTTTTTGTGGTGTGGGTGGGTTTGGTTGGGGGGGGTGTGGGGGGGTGTTGGGGGTGTTGTTGTGGTTGGGGGGGGGGGGTGGGTGGGGGGGTGGGTGGTGGGGGGGGGGGGGTGGGGGTGGTGGTGGGGTGGGGGGGGTTGCGGTGTGTGGGGGTGTGGGGGGGGTGGTGGGGGGGGGGGGGGGGGGTTGGGTGGTGGGGGGTTTTTTTTGGGGTTGGGGGGGGGGGTGTTTTGGGTGGTTGGTTGTGTTTGGGGTTTGGGGGGGGGGGGGGGGGGGTGTTTGGTATTGGGGGGGGGGTTGGGGTGTGGGGGGGGGTTTGGGGTGTTTTGGGGTGGGTTGGTTTTGGGGGGGGGGGGGGGGGGGGGTTTTGGGTTTTGGGGGGGGGTGTTTTTTGGGGGGTTTTTTTTGGGGGGGGGGGTTGTTTGGGGGTTTGGGTGGGGGGGGGGGTTTTTTGGGGGGGGGGTGTGGTTGGGGGGGGTTTTTTTGGGGTTGTGGGGGGGGGGTTGGTGTGTTGTGGGGGGGGGTGGGGGTGGGGTTTTGGTTTGTTTGGGGGTTTGTTTGGTTGGGTGGGGGGGGGGGTTTTGGGGTTGTTTGGGGTGGGGGGTTTTTTGGGTTTGGTGTTTTTGGGGTGTTTTGGGGGGTTTTTTGGGGGGGGGGTGGGGGGGGGGTTTGTTGGGGGGGGGGGTTGGGTGGGTTGGGTTTGGGGGGGGGGGGGGGGGGGGTTTTGGTTTTTGGTGTTTTTTTGGGGGGTTGTTTTTTTGTTGGGTTTGGGGGGGTGGGGGTGGGGTTGTTGGGTTGGGGTTGGGGGGGGGGGGGGTGGGGTGGGGGGTTGGGGGGGGTTTTGGTTGTGGGGGGGGGGGGTTGGGGGGTTTTTGGGGTGGGTTTTTGGGGTTGTTTTGGTTGTTTGTGGGGTTTGTGGGGGGGGGGGGGGGGGGTTTTGGTTGGTTTGGTTTGGGGGTTGTTGTTTGGGGGGGGTTGTGTGGGTGGGGGGTGTTTTGGTGTTTTGGGGTTTTTGGGGGGGGGGTTGTGTGTGTGGGGGGGGGTTGTTTTGGTGTTGTTGTTGGGGGGGGGGGGGTTGGGGGTTGTGGGGGTGGGTGTTTGTTGTTTTTTTTTTGGGGGGTGGGGTTTGGTGGGGGGGGGGGGGGGGTGGTGTGGGGGTTGGGGGTTTGGGGGGGTTGTGTGTGGGGGGTTTGGGGTGTGTGTTTGGTTTTTGGGGGTTTTGTGGTTTTGGGGGGGGGGTTGTTTGGGGGGGGGGGGGGTGTTTTTGGGGTTTTTTGGGGTTTGGGTGTGGTTTGTGGTGTTTTTTTGGGGGGGGTGGGGTTGGTTGGGGGGGGGGGGGGTTTTTGGGGGTTGTGTGGGTTTGTTTGTTTGGGGTGTGTGGGGGGGGTGTTTTGGGGGGGTGGTTGTGGGGTTGGGGGGGGGGGGGGGGGGGGGGTGTGGGGGGGGGTGTGTGTTTTTTTGGTGGTGGGGTGTTTGTTTGGTGGGGGGGTTGTTTGGTTTGGGTGTGGGTTGTGTGTGGGGGGGTGTGGTTTTTGGTTGGTTGTGGGGTTGTGGGGGGGGGGGGGTTGGGGGGGTTTTGGGGTTGGGGGGGGGTTTTTTTGGGGGGGGGGGTGTTGGTTTTGTTGGGGGGGTGTTGGGGTTTTTTGTGGTGGGTGGGGTTGTGGTGGTTTTTTGGTTTGTGTTTGTTTTTGGGTTTTTTGGGGGGTGTTGGGGTTTTTGGGGGGGTGTTTTTTGGGGGTTTGGTTGGGTTTTTGGGGGGGGGTTGGGGGGGGTGGGGTTGTTTGTTTGTGGGGTTTTGGGGTTTTTTTTTTTTTGGGTGGGGGGGGGGGGGGGTGTGTGGGTGGTGGGGGGGGGGGGGGGGGGGGGTGGGGGGGGGTTGTTTGGGTTGTGTTTTGGGGGTGGGGGGGGGGTTGGGGGGGTTTGGGGGTTGGGTTTTGGGTTGGTTTGGGGGGGGGGGTTGGTGGGTGGGGGGGGGGGGGGGGTTTTGGTTTTGGGGGGTTGGTGGGGGGGGTTTTG